>JAMCCL010000351.1:0-40158 GCA_024516035.1 Bactericera cockerelli
AATTTCAAAAAAAATATTCATATTAGGCAGATCTTGCGAAACATTATCCCAAATTGGCATAAAAACATCAACATATTATTTCATTCGGTCCATTTCTTATCAAAAATGTCTATTTTGGCCTACCTCGAACTTTCAAAGGTGTGAAAACCTGGCAAAAATGCAAGCATCAAAAATCTGTGTTAGCCTTTGCTTAATAGTTAGTTGAGATCTATTGAAATCAACTTTTGTTTTTCAAAAAACCCTTCAATATCCAAGTTATGCAATCATTTTGAAGGAGCCTTTGTGGCTTTCCTGTTGGCGGTAAGGAAATTTTTTGGGAACCAAAAACGTATATTTTTGACTATTTCTTTCTAAAATTTAGTTTAAAATACCTAAAATTGCATACCTACTTGATGAGCATTGAAGGCAAAATGTCAAATATGATAAAATACCCCTTCAACTTTCGCTGAGTATGCAAACAAATGGTTCCAAATGCTTGGTAAAGCTTTATTCACCACTGCCTATCTTCAGTTCAAATTTGAAAGAAATCCTTAAAAAAGAAGTTATATGTCGACATGTTTTGCTTAGGATTTTACTCGATCTGAGATTTTGGATGTTTTCAGAAATCGAATGAACTTATCTTTCGAACCGTACGTCCGATTTGAATGAACTAAAGTGTTATCGATGGATCTAGTGGATTGTAAGATAGGCTGTTCTCGTTCATTTTCTGTCATTTTACATAAAGGGTTACTTTTTAACGGAAAACACTTTTGACGCACAACTGGTTTAAGAATGACCTGGGTTATCAAAAGGTATGCATTCGATTTCAAAAAAATCAACGATATTAGGCAGATCTTGCGAAACATTATCCCAAATTGGCATAAAAACATCAACATATTATTTCATTCTGTCCATTTCTCATCAAAAATGTCTATTTTGGCCTACCTCGAACTTTCAAAGGTGTGAAAACCTGGCAAAAATGCAAGCATCAAAAATCTGTGTTAGCCTTTGCTTAATAGTTAGTTGAGATCTATTGAAATCAACTTTTGTTTTTCAAAAAACCCTTCAATATCCAAGTTATGCAATCATTTTGAAGGAGCCTTTGTGGCTTTCCTGTTGGCGGTAAGGAAATTTTTTGGGAACCAAAAACGTATATTTTTGACTATTTCTTTCTAAAATTTAGTTTAAAATACCTAAAATTACATACTTGATGAAAATTGAAGGCAAAATGTCAAATATAATAAAATACCCCTTCAACTTTCGCTGAGTATGCAAACAAGTGGTTCCAAATGCTTGGTAAGGCTTCATTCACCACTGCCTATCTTCAGTTCAAATTTGAAAGAAATCTTTTAAGAAGAGGTTATATGTTGACATGTTTTGCTTAAGATTTGACTCGATCTGAGATTTTGGATGTTTTCAGAAATCGAATGAACTTATCTTTCGAACCGTACGTCCGATTTGAATGTACTAAAGTGCTATCGATAGATCTAGTGTATTGTAAGATAGGCTGTTCTCGTTCATTTTCTGTCATTTTTACATAAAGGGTTACTTTTTAACGGAAAACACTTTTGACACCCAACTGGTTTAAGAATGACCTGGGTTATCAAAAAGTATGCATGCAATTTCAAAAATTGTGGCTTTCCTGTTGGCAGTAAGGAAATTTTTTGGGAACCAAAAACGTATATTTTTGACTATTTCTTTCTAAAATTTAGTTTAAAATACCTAAAATTACATACTTGATGAAAATTGAAGGCAAAATGTCAAATATAATAAAATACCCCTTCAACTTTCGCTGAGTATGCAAACAAGTGGTTCCAAATGCTTGGTAAGGCTTCATTCACCACTGATTATCTTCAGTTCAAATTTGAAAGAAATCTTTAAAGAGAGGTTATATGTTGACATGTTTTGATTAAGATTTGACTCGATCTGAGATTTTGGATGTTTTCAGAAATCGAATGAACTTATCTTTCGAACCGTACGTCCGATTTGAATGAACTAAAGTGTTATTGTTTGATCGGTCATCTATTATCAAGTGTTTGAACGAAAGATCCGTTGGTGTTGTTTGTTGTTGTACCAGACCAGAGAGTGGTTGTGATCTTCTGATTAGAAACATATCGTGAGTTCTTGATCTTTTTTATCTCTTTTTATCGTGTAAATCTCATCAACTTAATCTTACCCTACAATTTGGTCCTTCGGCCGGACCTTTGGACCTTCGGCCGGACCTTTGGACCTTCGGTCGGACCTTTGGCTAACCAGTTTTACCGAAGTGTGAACTTTCATCTTTTCGTCGAACCAGTTTTCCTACCGAAGTGTGAACTTTCATCTTGAATGTGGATAAGGCTAGCATACCCACCCTTGGTAATGTAGAAATCTGCTTTATTACTCGTGTGCTCATTATAATCAATCTTAATAATAATCTAATGTAATTACCTAAATTCAGATACCTATTATCTTATCTTTTGTGTTGCATTAATTCAAAGTGAATTCACCTGCTTGTATCTTTAACATGTATTTTACCTTTCACCTTATGCTTATGTCTATAATCTATACCCATTTATTGTGATTCAAACTGCTTGGTAAGAGTTCTTATTCTTTATTATTATTTGTTAATAACTGATAACATTGTAATCATGGGTTCTAAGCTCCAAGATCAAATGAAAACCCACATTGAAAATAGAAATAGGTACTTCTCTAGAATTCAAAGAGCTTATGACCTAATCAAAGATCAAACCAAGGAGGGCGAATTCAAAGAACGGGCTAAGCAGGCAGATGACACGTTTGAAAAGTTTGAAATTGTGATAGGCAATATTGAAAAACTGAATCCACAGCTCGATAAAGATGATCGAGTCAGCTGTGAACAAAATGTGGCATCTTTTGAATCTCTTTATTATAAAGTAAAAGCTCATGTCAGTGTTTTAGAAGACATAGAGTTGGCCCAGGCTGCAGCGGCAGTCGAGGCTACCAGCTCAAATTCTAAATGTACAAAACCTTAAAATACAGTTACCTACTATACAGGTCCCATCTTTTCAAGGCCAGGTGTCTGCCTTTCCTGCATGGAAATCTTTGTATGATGAACTTATTCATACTAACGTGGGTTTATCTGACATTCAGAAATTTACCTATTTAAAATCCTATGTCTCAGGAACAGCATTAAGCTGTATTGAGCATGTATCTTTCTGTGCTACTAATTATCTTTTAGCTTATCAATCTTTGTGTGATAGGTACTCTAAGAAAAGAGTCCTTGCTAATGCATTTTTTACTGAAATCTTGAAATTTAAACCTTTGAGTGAGGGTAACATAAATCTCTTGCGTAACTTTTTGGATGTATTCCATGTAAATGTGGAATCACTCCGAGCCCTCAATATTCAGGACTTGGGTGAGTT
Organism: Bactericera cockerelli; assembly: GCA_024516035.1. Classification (NCBI taxonomy): domain Eukaryota; kingdom Metazoa; phylum Arthropoda; class Insecta; order Hemiptera; family Triozidae; genus Bactericera; species Bactericera cockerelli. The sequence goes on from JAMCCL010000351.1 coordinate 3,363, forward strand.
CATGCTTCTACAGCTAGGGTTACGGGCCCTTGATGAGAAAACTCGCCTTGAGTTCGAAACTGAGTTTATCTCAACGAACTTCCCTACCTTTGAAAATCTTGTGACATTTGTTAAACATAAATGTGCCATCCTTGATCTTACCTCGGCTAATGCCTCTTACTCTAAACCTTTAATAACTAATCGTAAAGCTTTGCTTACTACTAATCAATCTAATCAACCAGTGCCTTTCAATTCCGTAAAGGAAAAACCAGTCTATAATTTTAAATGCTCTGTTTGCCAACATGGCGAGCATCGTATTGCTAGCTGCCCCAAATTCTTAAAAATGGAGGTTAGCAAACGATACACCCAGGTGAAAGAACTCAAGCTTTGTTTTGCATGCTTGAGTTCTACTCACTCTCGCTTAGAGTGTAAGTCAACCTTCAAATGCAAACTTTGTGGTAGTTCTAACCATCACTCCTTACTTCACCCTACTGAGGGTTTCCAATCTGGGCACAAGCCAATTTCGTCATCATCATCAAAATTAAACGAAATCGTGCATCATTCTACCATTCCTAACAGTCAAGTATCTGCTCATATATCCGAGACTTTATCTACGTCCATGCCATTCTTCGGCACCTTCTCCCCATTCTACAGTTCTTTTAGGAACCGCTGTTGTCCAAATCCAAGATGCGCTGGGTGTCTGGCACGCAGTCCGGTGCATCGTAGACACAGCGTCTCAGATCTCTATCATATCACAGAGACTTGCACAAGTACTGGGCTTCCCTCTTCAATCCTCTTGTGTCCAAGTCTCGGGAGTAGGCACAGACCAGCCTATGAAGGCTAAGGGAGAACTTGTGTGTAATGTTCTTCCCCATCGTAAAATTATTATGAAACATACTGATATCCAACCTTTATCCGTGTCAGTAGTTGTTTTACCCAAGATAGCGGGAGATTTATGTAATAAACTCCACTCTGTCGTACTTGAGAAATTCTCTCACTTGTTATTAGCTGATCAAACTTATCTTGCTCATTCTAATGTTAATCCTACCATTGATCTTCTCATAGGTGCTGAGCACTATTGTAACATTCTCGATACCTCTCAATCTATTATCCCAGGCAACCCCTCTGCTATCCCTACAGTGTTTGGGTGGCTGTTGTTGGTCGTGCCCCTTGTAATCCATCTGATGGAAATACTCATCAATCGTTCTTTGTCACCGAAGACACTTTATCTTCTCAAATACAAAAGTTCTGGGAAATCGAGGAACTTCCTCATATTAAACCCATGGACCCTGAAGAGGTTGCGTGCGAGCAACACTTCATTCAAACTCATGTTCGTGATGCCTCCGGTAAATATGTACTTCGTTTACCTTTCAAGGGTTCGAATCCCCCGATGTCGGTTCTAATCGTGATGTGGCTCTTAAGAGGCTAAAATCTCTCGATAATAAACTTGATAAAAATCCTTCTATGAAAAATCTTTATTATGAAAACCTTCAATCCTATTTAGATCAAAATCATATGGTAGTAGCTTCTGAGCCTGCTAACTATCTCCTTGTTCACCATGGTGTTTTCAAAGCCAGTTCATCCACTACCAAACTAAGGGTAGTGTTTGACCCTAATGTTCCTAGTCATAATGGTAATAATTTGGCTAAAAGTCTTATGGTAGGACCCAAACTTCAAAAAGATATTGGAGATCTTTTAGTTGGTTTTAGGTTACATCCTGTCGCTATCACTTGCGATATACAAGCTATGTATCGTTCCATAGATATTGCAAAAGAAGATCGCATTTATCAGCATATTTTATGGCATCATAAACAAAGTTCAGGCAATTCAATGACCGAATATGAACTTAGGACTGTAACTTTTGGCTTGCCACCTAGCCCCTTCCAGGCTCAACGTGTGTTACAACAGTTGGCCTCGGATGAGGGTGCACAATATCCTAAAGCCGCTCAGGTCATTTCATCTCAAGTGTACGTAGATGATGTCCTGACGGGCAGTAACTCGGTGGTCGAAACCATTGCTTTACGCAATGAGATCATATCTCTCCTGTCTACCGGTGGTTTCACTGTTAGAAAGTGGGCATCGTCTCATGCCGAAGTATTGGCTGACATGCCTGCCGATCTCTGTGAAAAACCTCATAGTTTTTCCGAAGGATTAACAGAGTCCATCAAAGTCTTAGGTGTACAGTGGTGCCCAAAGAAAGACTCCTTCTTTTATCATGTAAACGAGAACAGTTTTGTAAATAATATTACCAAACGTCAGGCATTGAGTTTTATATCTCAAATTTATGATATCAATGGATTAATAAGTCCAATAACTATTTGGCTAAAAATATTCATGCAACGCCTTTGGTTGCACAAGAATATAACATGGGACAGTCCCATCCCAGCTGAATTGTGTGAAGAGTGGAACCTATTTGTACGTGAACTTTATCTATTAAAGAATGTGTTCATACCGCGATATATTCTTTCTCTCACTAGCACTCTCTATGATCTCGTAGGTTTCGCAGATGGCTCCAGTGTTGCCATGTGTGAAGCAGTTTATCTTCGCGTGCAAAATAGTGACATGACTATTCATGTTCACTTAATTAGAGCAAAGACAAAGGTCGCGCCTTTGCACACTCAAAGTATCCCAAGACTAGAGTTGAACGCAGCTCTCTTGCTAGCTCGTGTATTGAAATCTTTATCGTGTTTGAATCTTCCCATCCGAAATACTTACCTGTTTTCGGATAGTATGGTGGTTTTGGCATGGCTCAAAACTTCACCACATCTTTTAAAAACTTATGTTGCTAATAGAGTAGCTAAAATCATTGAACTAACGAATCATACCTCATGGCATCATGTGTCAACGCATGACAATGCTGCTGACCCAGCAAGTCGAGGAATTTTCCCAACTCAACTAGTTAATCATCCCATATGGTTCTGCGGTCCCAAGTTCTTGCTATCAGAACCCACGGACTGGCCTGTAAATACTAACATCATATCTGATGATCCCGTACCAGAATTAAAATCTGTTGCAACCACCTTATCTGTTAGCACAGAGAAACCATATTTAATCACTGTAATAGAGAAATTTTCTTGTCTCTTAAAAGTTGAACGAGTTTTTGCATTTGTCTTCAGGTTTATTCATAACTTGAAATGCAAAAATAAAAACCGTGTAGGTAATTTATCTGTATCAGAACTCCATGATTCTCGTCTAGAATGTGTAAAAATATCTCAGCAGTATTATTTTCAGTCTGAATTAAAACTGTTGAAAAACAATCGAACTTGTTCTAATACTCTTTTGTCCTTATCACCTTTCATCGACCCCCAGGGTATCCTCAGGGTGGGGGGTAGGCTCTCACAGGCTCCCCTTCCTTCAAGCGCTAAACATCCTATCTTGATTCATAACAAAAGTCACTTAGCTCATCTATTAATTCAACATTATCACTTCATCTCTTTACATGGTGGTCCAAAATTGGTCCAAGCACTCCTACAGCGCTACTACTGGCTGTTAGGTGCTCGCTCCACTATCCGAAAAGTAATTTTTAAATGTATAAGTTGTTTTCGGGCATCATCTAAACCCGCACAACCAATCATGGCCGATATTCCAGTGTCGCGGTTTGCTCAAGGTCGACCCTTCATTAATGTTGGAGTAGACTTGGCTGGTCCCTTCCCTTTAAAATCAGGGCCCCGTCGAAACTCTCCTATCACGAAATCTTGGTTTGCAATATTTATTTGTTTTGCTACCAAGGCGATCCATCTAGAACTCTTAACATCTTTGAGTACTGATGTCTTCTTAGCGAGTTTAGATCGCTTCATAGGTCGCAGAGGTCTACCTCAGTCTATTTTCAGTGACCGAGGTACGAACTTTGTCGGCGCTGCGCGTCACCTGTCGGAAGTTCATGAGTTCTTGTCTCAGGCTTCACAAGACATAAATCGCCATTTAGGCAACCAGCACATATCTTGGATCTTTAACCCACCCCAGGCACCCAACTTTGGCGGTCTTTGGGAGGCTGGTGTTAAATCTACGAAATCTCACCTGACCCACGTGATTAATAATCAATCCTACTCATACGAGGAGTTCAGCACGCTCCTCATTAGAATCGAGGCCATCTTGAACTCGAGACCTATCTGTGCTCTCGGCACTCACCCAGATGATGGGATTGATGCCCTTACTCCAGGACATTTCCTCATTGGGTCTCCTTTGCTGGCTCGGCCAGAAATAGACGTTGAGAACACATCTATCTCTCCATTGAAGAGATGGACTCTTATCACTCAAGCTACTCAATCCTTCTGGAGACGATGGAAGCATGATTATATCAATACGCTTATTCAACGTTCCAAATGGACAAAAGATAGCAAATCTCAAATTAAAATTAATGACGTTGTTATCATTCAGGGGCACCTTACCCCATATCAAAGGTGGCCCTTAGGCATTGTAACAAAGCTGTTACCTGGCCCTGACAACATTGTTCGCGTTGTGTCAGTGCGCACACCCTCAGGAGAGCTCGTGCGACCAGTTAATAAACTGGCAGTTCTACCTGTATCCGAATAATAAGCACTGTCACTTACCTTTGTAAATATTAATAATTATTTAACTTTTCATTGTGGTTGATCTCTTGATCTTGGTGAAGGAACCATAATTTATTTATTATCCTAATCTTTTATTAATATAATATTTTTTAATCTTTTTTTTACAATATTAACCCTTTGATAATGTTGTAAATATTAACCCTTTATTAACAAATCAGTTTAAACTAATTTTATTTTAAATTTATCAAGCAGTTATTTTTTTTTATTTAACCCTTTGTTGTGTTCAACATTTTCTCTCCAATTATATTTTAATCAAATTTGTGAAATCATGTTCAAAACTTTGATCTAATCTAACTTATGTTTTGTTCATTTAATCTAACCATTTACCTTTTAGTGTTTTGTAAAATGAGTACACGGTAAATCAAATTTGGTTACAAAATATCTTTTGTGGTGGGGGGTATGTTTGATCGGTCATCTATTATCAAGTGTTTGAACGAAAGATCCGTTGGTGTTGTTGTTGTTGTACCAGACCAGAGAGTGGTTGTGATCTTCTGATTAGAAACATATCGTGAGTTCTTGATCTTTTTTATCTCTTTTTATCGTGTAAATCTCATCAACTTAATCTTACCCTACAGTTATCGATGGATCTAGTGGATTGTAAGATAGGCTGTTCTCGTTCATTTTCTGTCATTTTACATAAAGGGTTACTTTTTAACGGAAAACACTTTTGACGCACAACTGGTTTAATAATGACCTGGGTTATCAAAAGGTATGCATTCGATTTCAAAAAAATCAACGATATTAGGCAGATCTTGCGAAACATTATCCCAAATTGGCATAAAAACATCAACATATTATTTCATTCTGTCCATTTCTCATCAAAAATGTCTATTTTGGCCTACCTCGAACTTTCAAAGGTGTGAAAACCTGGCAAAAATGCAAGCATCAAAAATCTGTGTTAGCCTTTGCTTAATAGTTAGTTGAGATCTATTGAAATCAACTTTTGTTTTTCAAAAAACCCTTCAATATCCAAGTTATGCAATCATTTTGAAGGAGCCTTTGTGGCTTTCCTGTTGGCGGTAAGGAAATTTTTTGGGAACCAAAAACGTATATTTTTGACTATTTCTTTCTAAAATTTAGTTTAAAATACCTAAAATTACATACTTGATGAAAATTGAAGGCAAAATGTCAAATATAATAAAATACCCCTTCAACTTTCGCTGAGTATGCAAACAAGTGGTTCCAAATGCTTGGTAAGGCTTCATTCACCACTGCCTATCTTCAGTTCAAATTTGAAAGAAATCTTTTAAGAAGAGGTTATATGTTGACATGTTTTGCTTAAGATTTGACTCGATCTGAGATTTTGGATGTTTTCAGAAATCGAATGAACTTATCTTTCGAACCGTACGTCCGATTTGAATGAACTAAAGTGCTATCGATAGATCTAGTGTATTGTAAGATAGGCTGTTCTTGTTCATTTTCTGTCATTTTACATAAAGGGTTACTTTTTAACGGAAAACACTTTTGACACCCAACTGGGTTAAGAATGGCCTGGGTTATCAAAAAGTATGCATGCAATTTCAAAAAAAATATTCATATTAGGCAGATCTTGCGAAACATTATCCCAAATTGGCATAAAAACATCAAAATATTATTTCATTCGGTCCATTTCTTATCAAAAATGTCTATTTTGGCCTACCTCGAACTTTCAAAGGTCTGAAAACCTGGCAAAAATGCAAGCATCAAATCTGTGTTAGTCCATGCTTAATCGTTAGTTGAGAGCTATTGAAATCAACGTTTGTTTTTCAAAAACGCCTTCATATTATCATATTATGCAATCATTTTGAAGGAGCCTTTGTGGCTTTCCCGTTGGCGGTACGGAAATTTTTTGGGAACCAAAAACGTATATTTTTGACTATTTCTTTCTAAAATTTAGTTTAAAATACCTAAAATTGCATACCTACTTGATGAGCATTGAAGGCAAAATGTCAAATATGATAAAATACCCCTTCAACTTTCGCTGAGTATGCAAACAAATGGTTCCAAATGTTTGGTAAAGCTTTATTCACCACTGCCTATCTTCAGTTCAAATTTGAAAGAAATCCTTAAAAAAGAAGTTATATGTCGACATGTTTTGCTTAGGATTTTACTCGATCTGAGATTTTGGATGTTTTCAGAAATCGAATGAACTTATCTTTCGAACCGTACGTCCCATTTGAATGAACTAATCGATGGATATAGTAGATTGTAAGATAGGCTGTTCTCGTTCATTTTCTGTCATTTTACATAAAGGGTTACTTTTTAACGGAAAACACTTTTGACGCACAACTGGGTTAAGAATGGCCTGGGTTATCAAAAAGTATGCATGCGATTTCAAAAAAATCAACGACATTAGGTAGATCTTGCGAAACATTATCCCAAATTGGCATAAAAACATCAACATATTATTTCATTCTGTCCATTTCTCATCAAAAATGTCTATTTTGGCCTACCGAAACTAGGCAGATCTTGCGAAACGTTATCCCAAATTGGCATAAAAACATCAAGATTTATTTTTTTGAAATCGCATGCATAGTTTTTGATAACCCAGGTCATTCTTAACCCAGTTGGGTGTCAAAAGTGTTTTCCGTTAAAAAGTAAGCCTTTATGTAAAATGACAGAAAATGAACTAGAACAGCTTATCTTAAAATCCACTAGATCTATCGATAACACTTTAGTTCATTCAAATCGGACGTACGGTTCGAAAGATAAGTTCATTCGATTTCTGAAAACATCCAAAATGTCAGAACGAGTCAAATCTTAAGCAAAACATGTCGACATATAACCTCTTCTTTAAGGATTTTTTTCAAATTTGAACTGAAGATAGCCAGTGGTGAATAAAGCCTTACCAAGCATTTGGAACCACTTGTTTGCATATTCAGCGAAAGTTGAAGGGGTATTTTATCATATTTGCATTTTCCATTCAATTCTCATTAGGTATTTTAAACTAAATTTTAGAAAGAAATAGTCAAAAATATACGTTTTTGGTTCCCAAAAAAATTCCGTACCGCCAACAGGAAAGCCACAAAGGCTCCTTCAAAATGATTGCATAATTTGGATATATAAAGGGTTTTTTGAAAAACAAACGTTGATTTCAATAGCTCTCAACCAACGATTAAGCATGGACTAACACAGTTTTTTGATGATTGCATTTTTGCCAGGTTTTCAGACCTTTGAAAGTTCGAGGTAGGCCCAAATAGACATTTTTGATAAGAAATGGACAGAATAAAATAATATGTTGATGTTTTTTATGCTAATTTGGGATAACGTTTCGCAAGATCTGCCTAATGTCGTTGATTTTTTTGAAATCGCATGCATACTTTTTGATAACCCAGGCCATTCTTAACCCAGTTGTTTGTCAAAAGTGTTTTCCGTTAAAAAGTAACCCTTTATGTAAAATGACAGAAAATGAACGAGAACAGCCTATCTTACAATCTACTATATCCATCGATAACACTTTAGTTCATTCAAATCGGACGTACGGTTCGAAAGATAAGTTCATTCGATTTCTGAAAACATCCAAAATCTCAGATCGAGTCAAATCCTAAACAAAACATGTCGACATATAACCTGTTTTTTAAGGATTTCTTTCAAATGTGAACTGAAGATATGCAGTGGTGAATAAAGCCTTACCAAGCATTTGGAACCATTTGTTTGCATACTCAGCGTAAGTTGAAGGGGTATTTTATCATATTTGACATTTTGCCTTCAATGCTCATCAAGTGTGCAATTTTAGGTATTTTAAACTCAAATTTTTTCTACGTACATTTTTAAATTTCATTTTTCTCAGTGTAAAAATAGTATTTAGCTGTACAATACACCCGTCAAAAGTAAAAATAGTATTTAGTAGTACAATACACCCGTCAAAAGTAAAAATAGTATTTAGCTGTACAATACACCCGTCAAAAGTAAAAATAGTATTTAGTAGTACAATACACCCGTCAAAAGTAAAAATAGTATTTAGCTGTACAATACACCCGTCAAAAGTAAAAATAGTATTTAGTAGTACAATACACCCGTCAAAAGTAAAAATAGTATTTAGCTGTACAATACACCCGTCAAAAGTAAAATTAGTATTTAGTAGTACAAACACCCGTCAAAAGTAAAAATAGTATTTAGCTGTACAATACACCCGTCAAAAGTAAAAATAGTATTTAGTAGTACAATACACCCGTCAAAAGTAAAAATAGTATTTAGTAGTACAATACACCCGTCAAAAGTAAAAATAGTATTTAGTAGTACAATACACCCGTCAAAAGTAAAAATAGTATTTAGTAGTACAATACACCCGTCAAAAGCAAAAATAGTATTTAACTGTACAATACACCCGTCAAAAATAAAAATAGTATTCAGTAGTATAATACACCCGTTAAAAGTAAAAATAGTAACTATGTACGAGTACTTGGTACCGCTCTTGGGCATAATATTATAATATGGTAGTCACTTTTAACTTGCAGCAAAAGAATCATACACGTGAAAAAAGATTTATCATTCGTCTGGCAGGTTTCAAATTATTCAAACTAAATAAATGTGGATATGTGGAATCGCTCCTGTATTCTACATATCCAGTCTACATATCCAGGTATTCCGCTTGGGCTGTGTTTCATCTAAACAAATTTCTCTTCCATTCATTCCACTTTTCAGGTAAAAGAGGTAGCTTAATTATATTAAGAACAATCAATGCAAAAATTCAAGCTCACGATTAGCTCGGTGGCTAAGCACTCGTACAAAAGGTCCGCGGGTTCGATCGCTGGAGCCGACAAAAAATTGTATTCTAAATTTGGTTATAGTTGATTGTAAGGGATACCATCCGGTGCTCTCGTGATGACCCAGCACCTAAATGGGTAGTAATGAGTCACTTCTCGCCCATTAATACACACCACAAAGGTCTATAGTAGCTCCTGTTTCATGGCTAATAAATAAAAAAAGTCCTTGAAACAATCACCTTTTTTCTTTAAAAGAAACAAAATCAAAATTTATGATCACGGATCGTTCCACTTGTAGATTTAGTGAGCACTCGCTGAGTGTATAATTATGTTCAACTTGTAGAGGTTATTGTAAAGCCTTATTATTCCTCAAATCCTCATACTTATACGAGAATTCTATTTGAATTACTTTCCAGCTGCAGAGGTAAAGAAAGTAGATTTACTGGAAATTTTCCAATACACATAATAAATGTAAATTATAAATTATATTACAGGATTAAACAGATACAAAATTACACTTAAAGAGTATCTTGGACTTCCAGAGGTTGGGACGAGCAGTTGAAACAAAAAAAAAATTAACGAAGTTTCAACAAAAAAAAACCGTAGCTTCGATACTGATTTTTGGTTCGTCTAATTATTGCTGCGTAAGAATATACGTAAAAGAAAAATCAATATTTAGACGAACATCAATTTTATTGGGTTTTTTTGTAAAATGAGAAAGACTATCCAATATTTATTTTTCAAATTATTAATACAATATCTTCAACTCATTCTCTATGCGCCAATACCACTCAGAAAACTTAAAAAGTTATATTTTCAATGAAAATGGAAAAAGGAATTAGCCGAACCTCTCATGGTTCGGCTAAGTATTGGATATTTGTGTAAAGTTCGGCTAAGTATTAATTTTTCTTTTACGCGTTCGGCTAATTATTAATCCGTAAACACACACATACACACACACACATATACCCACACACAAACACACACGTCACACCCTATGATGTATAAGGAATAGAAAGGAGATAAGGAGAAAAGGAAGGAAAGAAGACTTTAGGATCTGGCGAACAGGCCTTTGGTGACTGCTTCAATAAGGGAGATTTTAAATGAGTAGAAGGATAAAGAGTTTAAAATTGAAAAGGGTAAGGCATTCCAGAGATCTATAGATGTGATGAAAAAGGATTTGGCATAGGATTCAGTGTTGTGAGGAGGCTTATGGAGGAGAAGTTCATGAGATCGTGTATGCCTGGAACTAACAGAGGATCGAAATATATAATTTTGATAAAGATAAGGAGGACATTCGAAGGACCAAATGTGGGGTTCTGTGGCTTGAATCGACCACAAATAATGAATTGGAATCTTATACTTAAACTTAAAACTTGAAAGAAAAATACTTGTATGGTGAAAATGAAAAGAATTGCATTTTTATTGAGAAAACTTTTGACTTGAGAAAAATTGGAGAAAATTTGGAAGCCTATCAATGTTATTTATAAACAGTGATGGGAAAACATCGAGCTCGTTGATCTCGCGAGTATTACCTCGGGAAATGTTGTTGACCGCGAAGATAGAAATCAGTTTCCGCGAATATTTAAATCACCAGAACCAAACAAATACTGTTTAGCTAGTAAGATTTGCATGAATAATTTTACAAAAAGATTTAATCCAAGCAACTTTGTACACATTTTGTTAATTTGAGTTAATCGTTGCGTTGATCTCAACCATCATTCAATCTTACTCACCCAGTCTCGCAACGGCCGGGACACCAGCAGAGCAGAACATGAAATGCTAGGTTTCCCGCGAATGGCTTGAAATCATGGCTGTCACAGTCCATATGTTAGATACAGCTTAACTTCAGTATTTCTTGACGATTTAGTTAATTCAACAAGCACTGACCACTGGTATACAATATGATGCATTGTCTGATAGCCGCCCAGATGAACACACGTCATAGTGTAGATTACATCCATTTCACAACATTTGAATGCATCGAATTGATGTTTTCTATTTCAAAAGGTAAAATAAATAAATGTTAAGATTTTACTTAAACAATTTAAACAAATATAACTTTATTTTTATACATACAAACAAATCGCAACTACAACAGAAAAGATATACATAATATATCATCTTTGCGAATGACTCTTTAGATACTATTCAACTGTCGTTTTGTGTTCGTCTCCCGTGAATTGTCTTCTTTTTCTTTTTACCACACTGCATTGATTTTAACAGATCCAGATTTTGCATTTCCTATCATTTTCTTCAACAGTTGTGTATTCCTCATATCTTACCATGTCTAATCTAATATACGTCCTTCTACCTCTTGGTTATTTTTTTTTACATAAAAAATTAAAGTAAAAAAGAAGAAACTCCAAACTATGCCTTCATGGTACTAAATCTTCAGTTCTCAGAGCTTCAGACATTCCAGTAATTTGAAGTAGCAACAATGCCCGTCTCAAACAACCGCAAGTGTTAAAAAAAAACCAACGCATTTTGTTTGAACTAGATATACTATCATAATCATTAAAAAAAAGTTTAGTAGTCACCGTGGCAGAGTGAGTTAGCGCGCTAGGCATTGCACGCACAGTGACCTGGGTTCGATCCCCAGCGGGACAGGATTTTTTCTCCTCTATTCTTGGGTGTTCGGGGTCCACTCATACCTCGTGAGGAAAAATGAGTAGCTGCTTTAATGTGAGCAGCAACCAGTGGCGGAGTTATAGGCAAAAATAAGATATTAGGATATTAAAAGATACGGAAAAGTCCTTTAATTCTGCGCTACCCACTAAAAATTGTGATATAATAACACAAAGAAACACATTTTTTATTTTATTTATTTATTAAAAAAAGTTTGAGCTTCAAATATTAGACTTCAAATAAGGAGAAATAGATCTCACAAAGCGTTTAAAACTCGTAGATGAGAATAAAAACTCCTCACAAGACAAAGGGGTTACAACTCGAGGGGTAGAAGCTCTACTAACAAGACATGGCGCAACTGGAAGGCTACCAGGAATCTAGCTGGGCACAGGGGTGGGGGGGAACACTGGAAGGATAGCAGGAATCTAGCTGGGCACAGGGGTGGGGGGGAACACTGGAAGGATAGCAGGAACCTAGCTGGGCACAGGGGTGGGGGGGAACACTGGAAGGATAGCAGGAACCTAGCTGGGCACAGGGGTGGGGGGGAACACTGGAAGGATAGCAGGAATCTAGCTGGGCACAGGGGTGGGGGGGAACACTGGAAGGATAGCAGGAATCTAGCTGGGCACAGGGGTGGGGGGGAACACTGGAAGGATAGCAGGAACCTAGCTGGGCACAGGGGTGGGGGGCACAGGCTTCTCAAACTCGCCCAGCTCATCCTCGTAGTAGGCGTAAGCAGCCAGAGGCTTCAGCTCCCAGGGCACCTGGTCCTCCATGTGGGTCAGCTGTACGCCCAGATCCTCCAGGGTGGGGAGATAGTTGCGGACAATGTCCGTGTGACCTTCCTGAGGAAGAGAGATTAAACACAAGGCTTTTATCAACACAGAACTTGACCCTAATAACATAATAAAACTATAACATGACAAGCTATCCGCCCATTTGGGATTTTTACCACATACTAATATGTCTTCGGCTTACTGCTGGAATAATGGGACTTTAATAGTCCTTATCGGGCAGTATAAATAAGGTGATATTATTATTATTACATCTAACAAGGGCAAACAAAGCATAAATCTATGTAGCCCAGAAACTTGGTCATTTTTGAAGAAGAGAAATCAAAGACGGGATTTTTCTATCAACAAGGATTATTATCATCTCAAAACAAAAACTGACCCAACCTTTCATCTAGTAAAGAAATAAATCTTTTTTATTTTATTTAATTTTTCTTTCTTTTCACAACATTTTATATCACTAGAAGTTGTAAATAATTATTACGTTTCGTACTTCAGTACATACACCATAACATGTAATTTTTATCACCACAGTTAGAGCTGACTTGAAGAAATTCGGTTTTGAAGCCTTTGACCTTACTCACCCTCTCTATTCTTTCTGGGGAGATATGAGCCATGGGGTACCCGGGAAAGAACTGGTTGATTAAGAGCTTCGCAGGGATGAATGGGTCATAGCGAAGGTCATATCGGTAGTAGCCATACTGGGGCTCTGTTTTCTTCATGATCACGTGGAACCAGTCTACTAGATCTGACAGGTAATAGCGCTTGGGCCTGGAAATAATAATGTATGACATAAATACAGTAGATATATCACATTCAACAACATGTATAAGTCACAAAAGATCCATCTAAGGGCGCAGTGACAATGAGATTTCGTAGCCGACAGCCTTACTTATACAAATACTTAAAGATATAATATGTATTCCAATATTTATAACCATTGAATAGTTGTCTGGAAGAACCACCTACTCGTATGTGAAAAATTTCGATTTTTTTTTTTTTTTCAAAAATGGAACCTATGTGTAAGTCTTGAATCACTAGAGAAGTCAGCATACAAAAATTTTGTTCCTACTCGTTTTCATTCGTCTTTTTTCGTCAAAACAGAGCATTTGGGTGCTGCATTAATGGTATTACTAAAAGTACCCTACTAAAAAGTGCCCAAAAACACATAGGTGGTTCTTCTAGACAACTATTCAATTCAAGACAGAGCCCAACCCAAGCTGGTTGAGTTTGAGGGAAAGAAAATTTATTTATTTTAGTAATTTTCTTTTGCAAGTGATATTTCAATAGTTATATTTTTTACAAATATAAAAGACTTCTCCAAGGACATCTTCCCGAGGCAGTGTGCTCAGCACTGAGGTAACATTACCTCTCTGAACAGCGAAACTAAGCCGTTGCCTGAAATATTCCCCGGTGCGTCTGTATTTTTTTATTACAATACTAGCAGGCTGTCGCCCGCTTTGCGTGCCGAGGCATGGCCGTGCGGAGAAATAGCTGTGAAAGCAAAAATCCTTTTTCGCCAATGGCAGGTGTTGTAGTGGGAATTTCGAAAAATCCCGTCTTATTGCACATCTAGACTATAAGACAAAGCTACCTACCAAATTTCAGCTTCCTAGGACTTACCAGTTCGGAGAAACAGTGATGAATCAGTGAGTCAGTCTGTCAGTGAGTGAAACTCTCTTTTATAAGTATAGATAGTAATTACAATACAGGAAGATGGACATGCCTATCACCCACTAACATTAAATATAACAATGTGGTCACATACTCAAATAAATGAGGAAAATTTCAAACATTGGGTGGGAGCTGAACCACAAATCCATGTGCTAGATTGTTTACATTTCAAGCCTAGCACCATAACCACATTGACTAATTATTATTTTTTCATTTTATGCCCAACAAGTTTATTTTCAAAATATATACATGTTACAAATTAATTATATATGAACTTGCACCTATAATATAACACGTTACCTAGGGTTAAAATTTTATATGTTGGTTGTAATCTATGATATCTGCAGGCATAAATATTAATATTAAGAGGTGAAAAAAATAATATAAAAACACCTGAACTAGTATTTTTTTTGTTTTTGTTTTTTTTTTTTTACTTTCCTTATCGTAATAGAAAGGAAAGTAATGGAATCACCCAAACTATCGAAAATTTTGGGTGATTCCATTACTTTCTTTATTATAGGATAAGGAAAGTAAAAAAATAATGGGGTCTATTCTGATCATTTTTTTGATATCTTGAACTTTTTGGAACCTAGGCTCAAGCTACCGGTATTTTGGGGGGGTCCCCTCGGACTAACATTTACTATATGGGGGTTGTGACAAATCAAATCCAATTATTTTGAGATGCTGGTTAAGAATTTGATACTGATTTTCAGCTAACTGTTACCGATGTGTCAGCGATGGCGGAATTTGACTTATTTTTTAGTTATAAGGTTAGTCGTATGGTGTCACACCAGTTTTTAATAGTTCACTACCAACGCTTGGCCTCTTTATTGGAAGGCAATTTGATATGGGGTACTTTTAGATGTGGAAAAAGTAATCCAAACAAAGGTGTACCTTGTGTTTGATCCTACTTACCCTACGGCTTGGTAAGTTTTGCCCGCGGCATCCGAGTCGTGACATGCTGCTATAATAGCTGCTGCCACATCAGAGGCAAACACTGGCTGCTTGATTGTCTCCTCTCCCTTCTTGTACAGGGCAATCTTTCTGAAGGTGGTTCTCCAGCCGTGAGAGTACAATCTGGGAAGAGAATAATTCAACTGAATAAATTTATTTGAAATCATTTTAAAAAATTCCAAAAAATTTGCAAAGTCTCCTCTATCTTATTTTGGAAAGATTACAGTGATAATTTATGATTCTTGTTGGTTTTTGTAGTTGTCAATACGGTGAATGTATTGATGTACTTTTACCTGCCAGCAAAACATGGAAGAATATATTTGGGATTTTGACTAATGTATCAATGTACTAAATTACTTCCAAGCCCTTAGTCTTTAGGTAATAGTTGGATCTTAGTTATGAGGACAAACAGTACCAGAATATCTAGAATCACACATTTTATATCAATAGTATAATAGTTCATGTACCTTAAGAATTTGTCTCCTTGTCCATAAATGTCTGAGGGTCTGAAGATGGTGGCATCTGGAAATTCCCTTTTCACTTCTTTCTCCCCAAGATATTTGGAGCGGTAGAATTTGCCTCCACCAGGGATGTAGAGGGCCTGAAATACAGAATAATAATATATAGATAATATCATTGTAAAACAATAATTGCAAAGGAAGAATGTAAAAGAAACAATTGGAGTATTGAAAATATGACCTAGTAATAAATAAAATATTTCATTTGTATATTGAATTATTGGTAAAAGCTATATTTCATCACTACAATTTATTATTGTTAGTCCTTAACACCCAAAATCTGGTACTAAAATCCATGAGAGTTATAGTTGTTGAGTGTTTATTTTTTTATATATTTAATCACAAAATATTATAGACATTAGTACAGTTTATGATTAAAAAATAAAATACCAAAGTTCAAAAATAAAGATGATCTTACTTGTGGGTCAGGTGCAGCATTGAGGGCAGAGACATGAATGAACTTCTCGACTCCCATTTCCTTGCTCAGCCTAGCTAGTCTTCCTGCAACTTCCACATTGCATGCCTCAATACTGAAGTTCTTTGTTGGGTATTCACGACCAACCAAATTGATGACCACATTTGAGTACTTGATAGCTTTCCGAATAGAATCATCATCACGAGGTTGGAATGGGGCAAACAGAACCTGTCCCAAGTCACCCACCAGACGTAGTCGGTGAACATCACTAAAATCACCTCGGTATGGAACAATAATCTGGAAAATTTGTATGACTAATTCATTATTTAGAAGAAGTAAGGTATAATACTCTTCACAGATTACAATAGCTACATTTATCCCAACCTCAGTTCCTTGATCTATGAGGTGGCGGACTTGTAATGAGGAGGTTGGTGGTTTGAGTTCCATGTTAAGCAAAAATTTGAGTAATTGTGATACCACAATTTTAATGTAGCACTTCAATTTTATAGTGATTAACCCAAATATTACTTTTTACCTACATTAAAGGTATTTTTGAAACAGTTAATCTCACCTGGGTTCCTTGTTTCCCTAACTTATTGCAAACATATCTGCCCAGGAACCCAGAGGCACCAAACACCGTGGCAACAATTCCATTGAAACTGGACCGACCACCAGTTCCTTTTTTGAGAAGAGAGAGGTTTTTGATTGGTTTAGGATCCGGACCTGTGCTGTAACATGCTACAGATATGGCAGGCAATCCTTGAGTTCCTGAAATGTTATAAATCAATAATGTGTAGATTACATAAATACAAAAAAAAAACTTTTTTGTAGTAAAAATTCTCCACCAAGTCTCAAGCCCCAACAAGTTCTAAAATCATACTTGGGCCTTGCTGTTATTTTATGGTAGCTTTATTATCCTTTCATTCACTGATTTGTTACCTACCTATTTTTCTTTGGTGTTTTGTGACCTAAAGAGGTATTTTTATAAACTGTATTTTTATTTTTTGTAGCTCTAATCAACTGTAATGTATAAATTGTTATTTTGTCTTATGTATGCAGTATCTTTTGTCAGTAAACTTACTGTAAACGTAAGTTATAACATAATGACTATGTTATATAGATTCAAAACAGAGCTTACAAACCCATATCCTTACCATGCTGGACATTGCTTAACTTCAGTGATCAGATGAGAACTCGTGTAGTCAACACGCTATCTCTGCTTTACTGGAAAGTCCAACTTGAAGGACAGCCTTCCCTTAAATTTGCTATACTCCTATGTTATAAGTTGCTTTTTTAACACATTGGACGCCGCGTGACCCACATAAGGGTCAGAGTGTCTTGAAGTCTGGTACCATGTGACCCTTATAAGGATCACAGGAGTATGTTGTAATTCTGTTCATGTGACCCCTATTGATGTCACACTTCAGTGAATTTCTTATGGGGAATCATTTGTCGTGGTACCAGCAAACAACTCGGTTGAAAATAAATTAAAAATTATTTTTTCCCGATATTTTGGCAATAGAGAGTATGCCTGTGGTACCTAGGTACACACCCATAAAATTGGACCGGCGTCCAATGTGTTAAGTCATTTTTTAAATACTTTTCTTATCATTTTTTTTTTTATACTTCTGTATTGATTGATTATTGAGGTCTTCAGTGCCAATGAGACATAATGAAGAACTATTAAAACCAAATATGTAAAATTCAATTAATACCAAAATCACGCAGTCTTTTCCCTAAATAGCAGGAACATTCAAAAGCTCATTGAAATTTTAATCAATTTGGTAGCCTTATCACCAACTTTTTCAGTGACCTTCTGTCCAAATTTTTGTCTCCTTTCAGTAAGTCTGGGTCAATAACGAAGGAGTATACTTACGAATAATCAAAGTTGATTTGTTCAGGATCAGCGTTGAGCATGCCATTTTCAGGTAATAGGATAGGAACACCCTGGAGTTTCCCCTGTTTCCAGATATTCCAAAGTTTATTCTCTTGTGTTCTGACTTCTGAGGATTTTTTATCACCAACTTGAAATTTAAATTTAAAAATAAAAACGGCAACAACAAAAATAAATGACGGCAAAGAGACTGATTCAAAGCAAGACGACAAGAACTTTAGTTGCTTCTTCATCCGCTAGTTTATAAAGCGCTGCTATCGTTGGACATGGAACATTAGCCGCTAAATTTTAAAATTTTATTATATTTGAATTTTCGGAATTTTTTGTTTACAGAGAAAAGTTGTACACCCGAAATAAATTTTATCAATTTTTATCAGTCATTCATTAAAAAAACCATTTTTGCTGTCGATTTACTCTATGTTTTTATAAAATAGTTTATTTTCAACATGACGGACATAATCAGTGAAGTAAAGTCCACTAGAAGTGCCATACAAGAAATTCTGGTAAGTTTGAACTCACAGATGGAATCTCCATCTAGGATCTTTTCTTAAACATCTCAACTAACTTTTAAAAAAGAAACCCAATTGCTCCTGAATCTATAGTATTGTGTCTCTATTAAGAGTGACTTTTATACTTTCTTGGAATTTATCATTGCTTTCAACTTATATGGTCATATCAGGATGGGGGTTTTATGCACCTTTTGCTGGAAAAACACCCTAGCTACGGAAATATTGACTTCACCTAGCCTAAGTGGGACTGGGAATAGCCAACAGATCGTGGCGTTGCATGATGATATGTATAGATTCAAACCATAACAGCCCTCAATTTATGTCTTTACTATACTGGGTGTTGCTTCAGTGATCAGATGAAAACTGGTGTATTCAACGTAAAATTTCTGCTCGCTTGTTGACTATAATTTATTAATATTAATGGATTATTTAGAAGATGTTTACTTGGGAGCCTTATATCTAAACAAGGAGAGTGGCCTGAAATTTTAGGAGAATTGAAGTATCATGGGGATCTTTTGTAAAATATAAACATATATTAAAAAGTAATAATAAGGATATTTGAAAAAGAGTATATTTACAAACTAAGATGTGTTGTCAGGAGAATGGAAAGGGCAATTATTGGTGTCACATTGAAGGATAGAAAAAGAAATATTTATTTAGTAAAAAAAAAATTTATTTAGTAATCTTTGCCTATAATGACCTAAAATGACCTCCAGTATAACAACCGAGTGGTTATAGTGACCAAATAGGTATTGTGGTCCCTTGGTTTCCCTATCTTGTTCTATTGATTTTCTGCCGGTTGTAACAACTTTGTCTATAATGACCCCTTTGCTTATAGTAACCTAAGCTTCTGTACTAAAATGAAAAAATACTTTGGCTTTAAAAAAAACTTTGGTGATCCTACAAAAACTGGTGCATTCAATGCGCCATCAATGCTGGTAATATATAAATGTTTATTAATCTTATGGACCAAAACCACTTATTTTTTAACACCCCTGTTACATATTACTATTGAAGAATTTTATCATGATCTAATTAGAAATCTTCATACTCAATCAAAAAAGTTCCAATTAAATCCAAGACTGTGAGAAAAAATCAAAAAAATTCTATTTTCACTTTAGTTACTTCAAATTTGGGGGTTTTTATTTATGAAAAGAGAAAAAGGAAACATGAAGTGTATAACTATATAATTAAAATTACTTTAGACTTACAATTTCTTTTTTCAGGACAAAGTTGATGAATTGTATGCCTTCAAGACGCATTACCATGACAACAGAAGATCTGTGTCTGCACAGGAGAAGAAAGCAGACATTCAGAAACAACTAGAATTAACAGTGGAATTTATAAAATCACAACAAGGCATGTATATGTAATATATTTTTCTTCTTCAACATGAATTCATAATCCATTTACTGTTAAAAATAATAGTTAAAATACCACATAAAATACTATGTATTATGATGTGTTTTAGACAGAAAAGTCAAATCAATGTTAGTTTTTAATATAAAATATGGTTTATATGGTGCATTTGAACACAAATTCTATTGTTTACCAGAAATACATCTAGAATACAAATTTAATAGAGCATCCACAAAAATAAGGAGTATTGATTTTTAATTTGAAACATTATTACATAAAGCAAAATCATGACTTTTGTAGCTATTAATTTTATTAATCAAACTAATAACTTTATGCACTAAACAAGGAAATAAGTACCTATATTTATGTTCATATAATATTTTCTTGCACTTAAGAACCTATTATTTTTGACTCTTTTTATAAATTACTATCTATTTTCAGAAGAAGCACTAAAGCAGAACAGAGCTCAATATTTTTTACTTGCTAGGCAAAGCATACAATATCCTGGAACAGTATTCTAGTGATGCAGAAGAAGCTCTGTCAAAATCTATCAAATTGAATCCAAACCAGGTGGATGCCTGGAATGAGCTGGGAGAATGCTACTGGAAGAATTTTGATATTGTCAAGGCTGAGAACTGCTTTCAGGGAGCTCTAAGCAAGGTGAATTAATTATTTATAATAATAATAATAATAATATCGCCTTATTTATACTGCCCGATTAGGACTATTATAGTCCCATTATTCCAGCAGTAAGCCCACGACATATTATTATGTGGTAAAAATCCCAAATGGGAGCATAACTTGTCATGTCCCGGCTGGGTTTCGAACCCACGACCTCTGGAATCTCTGGATTCACAGAGTGCCGCTTTTACCACTGAGCTACCGGGACAGGACATTTGTGCTAATCTTATCTTATATTATAAAATTATTTGTTAGTGTGTGTATGTTTAAAACGCTATAACTCGAGAACCGCAAGTCAGATTGAGCTGAAACTTTGTATGTTTACCAATGACTAGCACTATCGTGAAAGCTAAGGGGGCCGTTTTGTGCTTAAAAATCAGAAAAGGGCCAAAAAAAGGGCCGGTTGATATTTCTTAATTAAAACCTATCGAGTGGGGTATTGAATGAAAGTTCTCGATGTCCTCATACTCGATTGAACATTTATAATGCGATGGTTGAATCTGTGTGAGGTTTACAGTTCACAGAACCACTAGTATTATGTTTCTGCCAAAAAGAAATTAGAAAGATTTTTTTTTTTTACCTGCATCATTGATTAATAATAATTATAAATAATAATCAAATATGGGAATCTTTTTCTTATTAAAATTTTACTTTCTCATTCCACAGGAAAAGAACAAAGTGTCTTTTCGAAATTTGTCCATGATTGCGCGCCAGATGAAGGCCTCTAGTCCAGAGGAGAAAGAGAAAAACATCGAGAAGGGAGTGGAGTTTGCAAAGGCTGCTCTAGAGCTAGATGCAATGGATGGGCAATCCTGGGCAGTGCTGGGCAACGCTCACTTCTCAACCTTCTTCAACATCAAACAACACCCAAGAACTCTCAAACAGGCCATCTGTGCCTATGATACGGCTGTAAGTAAAAATGTCAACCAGTGCTATAAACAGTGAAATATATGTTCCATCCATTTAATGATTATTTCTTGTATAGTTGTTGGTCTCACCGACATATTGATGAACATGAGAAGGAGGGAGAGAGAATTTTTTTGAGGCATCATATTCATTACATAGTTGACTGACCCCCTACTGGGCTAGTGCCTTGTGTTGTGTGGTTTGTAGAACTCCTTACAATTAACTCAGTTTGGATCGCAAGGTTCTTTATTTAATTAGTTATTTCTCTAACTCATTGCTAGTAGATGTATTTGCTGTTTTGAATTACATGATTTGAATTCGGAATGTTATCTCATAATTATTTAAAAGAAGCATCTCATATTTTAATTATATAGCTGTGTCAAAAGATAAAAAAAATATTTCTTTTATTTAGTACTCACTATTATTATAAATATGATTTATTTATTTTCAGGAGAAAGATCCTGTAGCCAAGAACTTCCCTGATCTTCATTACAATAGAGCTGTTGTAAGTTACCATTATTAGTCTAGTAGGTTAAAAAACCTATTAAATTAATAGAACTATTATTGTGATA
Source organism: Bactericera cockerelli (assembly GCA_024516035.1). NCBI lineage: Eukaryota > Metazoa > Arthropoda > Insecta > Hemiptera > Triozidae > Bactericera > Bactericera cockerelli. The sequence goes on from JAMCCL010000351.1 coordinate 25,499, forward strand.
TTTCTAACAATACAATAATTGATTGTTTCATGTATGAAACAATCAATTGTTTGAAAGCAATATGTATGAAATTACCGACTTCAGTAGCTTGATAAATAAGATGGTGGAGTTGTAACCTTGAGGTCGGGAGTTCAAGTCCCAAGTTCAGCAAAGATTTAGTAAAGCGAATTTGAGTAATTGTGAAATCACATCTTCTTTTACTTTGCCTTTTCCCAAACCTACTTGGTGTCGGCATTTGTTCCATGAATCCTTTCCTTCCATATCTTTCTTTTTAGCGCGTCCTCTTTTCTCCAGTTTTTCTCTCTTATGCCGGGTCCACACTAAGCGAACATTGTTAGCTAACAATGTTCGCAGTGTGCACCCGGCATCGGCATTAGAAAATGTTTTTACGACTTGTTTGAAATAACATTGTTAACGAACATTGTTAGCTAACAATGTTCGCTTAGTGTGGACCCGGCATTAGGTCTTCTTCAACTTTGTCTCTCCATCTCATCTTTGGTCTTACACAAATGTGGATAACTATAACAAAACAAGTATTTTCTTGCTGATTGTTTAATAAAAAACATTGGATTGTCTTTCACCTCTAATAAAAGAAAATGAACAAATATTATTGTACTTACAGACCATTCTACAAGAAGAAATGTAGAAGAAAAAAGAAATAAACATTGTTATTATTATTAATTAACCTTTCTAAAATGTTGGATTTTACCGACGCGACGTACTAAAGAACCGGAAATCATCTATTGTATGAGAGTTAAGCTATGTCTGCTTTTAAACCCTTTTCCTTTCACTTCGCAATAACGCATGCCTCTTGAGGAACATTTTCTTACAACTCAAAAGAGGTTTGATAACGCATGCCTCTCGAGAATCATGTACTTGCAACTCAAAAGAGGCATGCAAAAGCGCATGCCTTACGTTCCTCTTTCCATACGTCATGTTGAAAATGAAAGGGAAGATAGAAGCACACGAGTGCGGATGTAGCCTAGGTACTGTTTTTATTTATTAATTTATTTCTTGCAAGAATGAAGTATTATAATACGATTACCCTTATAATACTTTGGGTGGAAGAAATTGCCATAGGCAATAACCGCGCCCTTTATTTAGGACTTATGTTTTTATATATTTCCTATTCTTTTTCATTTTTATTGTATATGTTGCAGGCCAAACTGTTTTTCAGGATAAACTAGTATATCCTAGGCCAAACTAGTTTGTCCTAAGGGCGTCCGGATAAACTAGTTTATCCTAGGCCAAACTAGTTTATCCTAACGCACTTAGGATAAACTAGATTTTCCGGATTGAAATGTTTATATTTCAGTCCAAACTAGTTCGTCCTAGGACAAACTAGTTTATCCTAGACACAGCTGATTTTCAAATAATAAAAGAAGAAAATGAATTAAAATAAAGGTAAATGCAAAAGAAAAGTAAGTGTTGTGTTATTTATCCTGGGCAAAACTGAATAAAAGAATGAATTGAATTAATGTTAAGTGCACGTAAAAGAAGTCTATTTGTTGTTACAATATGTATTGTGCTCTAGTGACATTTTGAGTTGCACAAGATCTTCTTTTTCTTACATAGACATCTATCAGTTGAACAACTTTATGCACAACTGCACCTGACAAATTCTTGTCCTCTCCCCACCCCACAGAATGTTTAATTGCTGCCGATCGTAATGGATTTTCTTTCTCATTGTCCACATCTTCTTGGAGGAGACCATGTTTCGTGCCTATTTTTAAAAATCCATCATCAGTTACTTAAAGAACAATACCAATGATGTTTCTGAGCTCTCCTCTTCCTTTATCTACTTCGGGTATAGGCACAGTAACATTATCTCCTACTTTGGCTAGTTGGTGTAACTTATCAGAGGACGACTTCATCCTTTTAGCTTGTTTCTCCAAATTCTCTTGAGCTCTTTTGCGGGCGTTTTCAATACGCTCTGATGCAAGCTTCTCAACGTCATGATGTTCGTCAAATACTTCTAATGTGTCTCCTTCTTAGAATCTTCTAATCTCAAAACTTCTTGAAAAATTTCTGTCTCCACTGCTTTTGATCCATAACACTTTGAATAGGAAGGTGTTTAAAAAAAGGCGAAATAGGGAATTACACAAATTTATAGAACAAATTTTTTTTTATAATAATAGGTATAAAAAGGAAAAGAAACACTTGTCGATGCAGGCACAAGACTCACGAAAAACAAATTGTAACTGAATAAAAGTTCATCGAGATCACATGTGCGGTGTTCATGACTAGTTGAGACAGGTTCCTTTGTCAGCATCATGAAATTTACTGTAAAATCAGTTGTGCCTAGGATAAACTAGTTTGTCCTAGGACGAACTAGTTTGGACTGAAATATAAACATTTTAATCCGGAAAATATAGTTTATCCTAAGTGCGTTAGGATAAACTAGTTTGGCCTAGGATAAACTAGTTTATCCGGGCGCCCTTAGGATAAACTAGTTTGTCCTAGGATATACTAGTTTATCCTAAAAAACAGTTTGGCCTGTAACATATATATTGTTTCCATTTTTTTCATTGTTAAAATAATTATTTGTATGTACATAATGTCCATTTGAATCGGTACATGCAAAAACGACATCAATCACATTTTTTTGGAAAATGGGGTTTTCATAGATTTTGGATCTCGGAAGGTAAACGCACAATTCTATATCAAAACCATATCATTCTGCTACTCCCTTCCTATATAAACACGTTTCTATAATTTTCGTTCCATGCAAGAACGACATAGATCCGGGATTGATGCGGTTCTTGCATGTAATCTGTAGAATTGGTGTATCCTGTCTGTGTGTGTGTGAACAGAATATCTCAAGAACGGTAAGAGCTAGAGACTTGAAATTTGGTATGAAAATCAATTTTATACACCAGACGTACCACAAAATTTTTGGTTGAAATCGGCCGCAAAATGCGGCCGCAGGTCCGCAAATATTGCCCGCAAGCGCCGCTTCTATGAATTGGTTAAAGATACAAAAAAAGTTAGATAACAACATTTTCTTAGATTAAAAAAATAATAGGGGTCTGTTCAGATCATTTTTTTGATATCTTGAACTTTTTGGACCTCGGCCCAAATTTACCGGTATCTTGGGGGGGACCTGCTTTGACTAACTTTTTTATTATTCATCCTAGATGGGGATTGTGACAAATCAAATCCAATGATTTTGAGGTGCTGATTACGAATTTGGCATTGATTTACAGCTGTTACCGTTGAGTCACGAGTGGCGGAGTTCAACTTCTTTTCGGGGATAAGGAAAGTCGTGTAATGTTTACACCAGATTTCTTTTTATATATTTAATTTTTATGATTCATATTTTTTTTTTTTTGTTTGAAATAACAATAAAATTCGAAGTGTACGTGTGTTATTATTTATAATATTTTCGATATTTGCTAAAACAGCATCATTCCACGACCTTTGAACAGCTATTTCTTTGAAATGGCACTACATATCTGACCAAAAATTATATAGAATGGTTTTTTTGGCAAGGCCTTACGATTACATATTTTTTCTTTTTTTTTTTCTTATAGACAAAGAATGAATAGGAAAGTTTTTTTTGATATTCCAAAAGTTTACTCTTTTGGAATGATGTCGTTTTTGCATGTACCGATTCATTTATACCTAATAAAGCGTTGTATAATAATAATAATTACCCTCAGACAAAAACTCTTATTCTCTTACAGGTGTACAAGTACGAAGAAGACTACGAGAGGTGTCTGAAGTCCCTGGAGGAGGCTATCCGCCTGGACCCGGGGTGGGAGGTCCCCCAGCAGAAGAGCTGCAGCCTCCTCAAGTACCTGAGCAGCTGCCAGGACCTGGTCCACCACAAGGGGCGCCTCAAGACGAAGAAGATCCACCAGTTCATGAATGTGAGGAAGTACTATAAGTATAAGTAGTGCTTTATTTAGACTGTCAGCGCAAGACAGGTAGTCCCATTATGCCAACAGTTTAACAAAGCACCTCTTTATTTATTTGAGTATAATGTAATTTGTTGTGGTAAAGAAGTGTGGTTGTAATTTGTTATCTCTATTTCCTAAGAAAATAACAGGCCTCAGCCATTTTTGTGATGTTTAAAAATTAATAAATATAAAAGCAGTTGAAAATTAATACTGGATGAACCTTTATTAATAACTAGCCGCGTTGCGGCCAGGCCTGCGGCGCGGTGATTTTATCGAGGTATGGGTATGGCCGACTTGTAATTAATTCATTATATTATGTATTTATCACTTTACACAATAGTCCAATAATAAAATTAGAGCCGCTCAAATGCTGCAGTACAAAAGGTAAACTGATTAAGAAGATATTGTAATATTTATGAGCGAAATAATTTACAAGACCATTCTGGAATATCGTTTTATTAAAAGGAAATACACCTAGTTAGTGGATTTTTCCCATCAAGATAATCTCTTTCTTCAATTTCAGACTTTAGAAGAGAAGATCTCAAACAAGGCCACCAGTAGCCATGGCCTGAAAAGCGGAGCGACACTGCCTTACATTCCGTTCTCTCAACTGGAGATCGGGATCAACAAAGACAAAGGCATCCGAGGCATGGTTTGTGTGTGGTGTCCACAATGAAGAGAATGTGCCTTTGTAAGTATCCATGTTGTGAAGTCGTCTTTTATTAATGATAGAAGGTTTGACTTACAATAAAATTAGATGTCCCGGTAGCTCAGTAATAAATGTCCCGGTAGCTCAGTGGTAAAGGCGGCACTCTGTGAATCCAGATAATCCAGATGTCGTGGGTTCGAAACCTAGCCGGGACATGAAAAGTTATCATCCCATATGGGATTTTTACCACATAATAATATGTCTTGGGCTTACTGCTGGAATAATGGGACTTTAATAGTCTTAATCGGGCAGTATATAATAAGGCGATATTATTATTAGAGAGAGAGTAAAGCTTAGGTGGCTTGGTTCGAGTTCTCACGACTGAGAATATTGGGACCTGAGAGAAATAAAGGGACTAAAAAACAAGATAGATGCAAGAATTTTCTCTCATCAACTTTGAAATGGTCTAACGCTGATTCCGCACATATTGGCACAAAACATTGTTGAAATTAGAAAATGAAATATTATCTCGGAAAATTTGAAACACTAATTTCTGACGAATCACTAAAAGTGAGTATGTAATGCAAAACTCGAGTATGTAATGATTGTAATGTATAATGATTTAAAATACATAATATAATGTTGTTTTATTCTAATATAATCTCACGATTTCTGTCCCCAGTACATTCTGTCTGATAGACCACACGGGCACATGTGTATGTGTCACCCTGTATAATCTAGCTGAGGGGAGGGGTGTCATCATTGGGGACGAGATCGTCATTCTGGAGCCTTGTGTGCATCGTGTAAACTTCTCCTATAACAAACATGTGAGTAGCTTTCTATGATATAAAATAGGCAAATATTTGTGGCTAGATATTTATTCCCAGATTGGGTGGTTTTCTTCCGACCTATTCTGCCTGTATAATGCTGACACTGGAAATAAAGCACTACTTATACTCATGATCTCGCATTTCATGAGGATCAGCGATTAAAAATCTCTCTTTCCACATAAAAAGAAAAGTAACTCGTCAACCGTTTTTTTTTTTTTTTTTTTTTTTTTTTTGTAAAGTCGTTTTCAACTGCATGATCTTATCGGGGCCATGGTCTAACTGTATGGTCTCAAATTAACCTCTCCCAGCCTGAGTGGGGCCGGATATAGAGCTCGAATTTGAATGGTCACCCATACAAGTCCTAACATTTGTATTATTTTCTTCTTCGTTATTTATTTATTATTCAATCTATTTTAGTATTTATTTATTTTTATTAATTTTATACTGTAATTATTTTACATTACATTGTCCTCCCAATAAAGATTTATATGATAATCACAGTAGTTAATATTTCAAATTAGATATTTTAAACACTGTTTTTTGCAGAGTTTCAACTTCTTAAGTATCCGACTGCTCAATCCTCTCCTCATGATAAGGAACGGGAAGCAAGTCACCACAGACTACATGGCGGGATCTCAGTTCTCAACCTTTACAGTCAACACCTAACGAGTAATTATGAACACGCTCTGAACTTAGGAAATCATAGCCTCCACTTGCATTGTAGGGATGGAACAACAAAAAAAATGGATACGTAAGTTTGACAGAAGACAGAACCCTACCAATGAAATAAATTACGTAACTTGAATTTCTTGAAACACGTAAGACCAATTTAGTGACTTCTAAGTTTCAAAATTCCTATTGATTCCGCCCCACTGTCGGAGCCCTTTCAGGGGACAAAGTTGCCGCAACATTGTCACCTCGTGTGAAGACATAAACGCCTTTCTTTATAATGTGTTTTAATACAAAATTAGACCCCATCCATGTCTCTGTCGCAACATTTTCGCCCCCTGTGAAAAGGCTCTACATCACCTCAGAAAAAAAATATCTTCATTTTAATGTCACCAAAATTAAAATAACACTAATAGTGGGGACTATGAATTCCACACTTTGTTCAACAATATTCACGCACTCAATACCTATTGTATATGTATAATAATTAATTATACGAGTATTCACATCAACTGTCAAACTTACAGTTAAAAACTTAACGCATATTTGAACTACCAATTATCTAACCATGACCATCTCTTTTAATTAACCCCCCCCCCCCCAAAAAATGCTACTGTCAAAAATTTACTTTCAATAGCTAAACTGTCTACAGATAGAATTTATTTATTTAAAGTAGATACTTCTCTTAAGCAATACAAGATACATTGTCAATTCATGAGTTTAGTCATCTCAAGATCAGTATTACACACCAGCGCAACATAAATTATTACCTATTGTAGGTATGTTCCTTATTGCTCTCTATCATAATTATACTATATTCATCAGCAGGACACTTTCTTAGATAATGAACACATGAAGTATTATTTATTAGGAAGTCCACTCGTCATGTAATATATCTATAATTCAAGCAGTTGATACCTGTTGTTATTGTTAGTATGCACGCTTTTGCTTCATGAGTCATTCGCGTGGTATGAATATTTTTATTGTAAGGATTTAAGATAGCTCAATGTGGAATTGACTGTAGGGTATTGCTTAAGCTGGATATTCTCCTCACCAAATACATATTACTTGTTTATCTTCTAACCACTTCACTCTAGTAGATCTTACCGTCTGAAAACTCCTCACCAAATATCTCAAGAATTTGTTGACGCTTTTTTAATTTGATGCTTTAATATGTAGATATTGTTTATATGATATTATATTTTGTAATAAATTTTACAATAAAAAGTAATTTTAATTTTTTATGCATACCTAAACTTAGAACACGCCTCTCGTTTATTAATTCATTATTTCGTTGGGTTTTCTAGTTTCTCGTTATGCCCGACGGTGATTTTACCTCAAGTGATTCATCTGTTGTTTTGTTTTTTGTTTCTTAATCATCGATATTCTTCAAGAGTTTGGGCCGAATGATAAACCAGATAAGTCAGACTGTCCCACAAGTCAAGCTATAGTGCGCTGTGATTGGTTGAAACTCCGACTTGAGGGAGTATCTGGCTTATTCTTTAATGTAATACTGGTTTATAATTCGGCCCTTATAATCTTGATTTTTTTCTCTTTTTTTTTCTGGTTCACTTTTTTATTACTTCTTGAAATGTATTACACTTATGGAAGTGACGATCTAAAATAAACCAAAAAGAAAATTAGAAGTCAAATATCAAGTCTATTAAAATTAAATTTCATTTTCCAAAGTTAAATTTAATTTTACATAAAATTGAAATAAATCTTGTTGTTGGATAATAAAAACACATTAGTAAGATAGGTACTTAAAAAATATCAGAATATTATTAGATTTAATTCGATAAAAATAGATATTAGATTGCAATTTTTGTAATATATTTATTTTGAGAACAATAAGGGTAGTAAATAGTTTAAGTATTACTAATGTTACCGTGTGTGAGTCGATTTCATATTGTGACGCACTTGTTCATAAATATCTACATATTTTACATAAGATATATACGATTATAAAGCGCACGATAAAAATAATAAAATGGTATGAAATAATGTATGAATAGAATAAGTAAAAAGAAGTTTTCAAGTTGCCTTGGTCTCTGGTGTATGCAACTGCTTTGTAACATTATTATGTTCTTTGAATATATAAAAAAATATAGAATTATTGGAAAATAATACAAAATCGACTCTCGAAACAAAATGATCAGAAATCCACCCAAAACAATAATGGCGGCTGAAAGAAAAAAGTAATCCTTATATTATCAGGCAAGTCAAAAGCCAAGGTCTTGTGCGAAAAACTCTACCTGATGAATACTACACCCTCTGCTTTCAATTCATCCGAAATAGATTGATTTGAAAACTGCTAACAACACCGGCTGAATGCTCATACCATTTTTTTTTTATATAAAAAAATAACAAGAAAAACAAAAACTTAGTATCTGCTGATGAACCAACATTTATTTGGCTTTTCAGTAAGTTTTGCTTAAGTCCTTGGCTTTTCACTATCAATTTTTTACATCTTTTCTTATTGGTCATCAAATTCTAACACTTAAAATGCTAAGGTAAAAAGTGTACACTTCATTAAGGCAACTACATAGGAAATAAATATACATCATGTTCAAAGGTCTCATTGGTAGAATCTTGGGCTCAAGAAGATTCTGTGTCTTACCCCACGCCTGCCTGGTTTCCTTTTTAATTCAACAATTTGATTTCTAAGAACTACCATTCACCTTATTTCCTAAGAACTGGTTTGTCTATGACACTTCACTTCATGTATTAGCTCAAATTCTAAAGCGCGCTCGGCATGGGTAAAAACGTAATGAGACCCTTTAGAAGACTACAAGGAAGGCTAATATAGCTATAACATAAGATTAAGGCGATAAAAAGAGAATAACTGCTTTCAAAACAGTCACAGTTGTTTTAAATGCCAGTTGTTGGCATTGTGTATACAATACATGTCAGTGTTAAACACTTTGAAAAATAGACAGGTTAAATATTATATTCGTCATTTATAGGTAACCATCTTCTGTCAAAAATGAGGTTCTTGTAATTTTTCGTTTCATTGGAAAATCTCAACAAATCAACGGGAGGTGATGGTTCTGTATTTTCCATGTATCATATCAAAAGCAAAGGAGTGCGTTATTCAATAATGATTAATTCAAAGTTTGTCTTATACATAAAGTATTTCTAATGTTGAGGGAATGCTTAAACCTATTACAACCCCTTGGACGAAAATGAGAAGATTTAATACAAGAAATGAACTCTTAGCTTACGGTAGAGTCATAAGGTATAAACTAAAGTGAATCATAGTAGGTAATGTCGAATTGAAGGGAGTGCCAAGGATAGTATTTAAAATAATATTAGAAAATATTTAATTGACAGTGACAAATCCTAATGATGAACCACGAGAAGAAGAGAAATAATGCGATGGATAAAGTACTTGAATTTTGCCAATTCTTCTGAACTCCTCTGTTTTATAAACAGATCTCCTTTCAAACATACAAAGGAATGGACAGAGAAACACTGCCAATTCCTTGTTACCAACGCTGACACCTATACTAGAAGTTAAGAAATACATTTTTCCGTGATTTAAAGAGTTAGTTGAAAAATTCATAGAATTTGAAATTACACAAGTAGATAAAATTAAAAACAAAACCCCTCCCCAAATTTCTCACGTCTAAATAAAAACTAGATCCCTCACCCTCTCTTAAAAATATAATTTAAGGGTAGCACGTTAAATTTAAAATCAAATTTCTAAATTATACTACTTACAATAATATTTTTTAGTACATAAAAAATAGTTAAATGTTGATTTTTCAGTTAAATTGAGAAAAACAAAACAATTGATTGTCTAGAAATTTTAATTTACAAAGAATGTGAGTAATTTAGATTTTTAATTACAATAATAAAAACGATTAAATTGCAGTCAACAAAAAAGTAAAAATAATAAGTATGTCCTCTTTAGATGTTGAAATTGATAGAAAAAAGAGGAGGAAAAAATATAAACTCGAATGAATGGTACATTGGTGCAACTTTTATGCAATTATATGTATTTCTAATTTTCTATTTTGATAGATAAGAATGCCAAATATGAAATTTCGACCCTTCTCAATGATGAATCTTTTTCACATTTTCGTGATGGAAAAACTCTCAAGGAAAGATTTGATAGAAGTACAACATATTTTCAATCTAACTGTCATTATTTTATATCTTTGTTTCTATTTTATAAATAAAAGTTAAATGAAACCTAACAGTTTTATTTACACAGTTTATTATTAGTAAGGTACTTATATTAAAATTTGTAGAATCAACCAAGTTGAGTATAGAGAAATAAGAATTTTCAAATCAATATAAGGAATGTTTATTTTTCATGCATTAAAAATGTAATCAAAAGAGCAGATCAATAAAAAATAAATCTATTATAAAAATAATTGCGAAAATTTGGTAGCTCTCCCGTCCCCAAACAGTAATAGGTAATTTTCTTTGTCGAATTCAAACTATAGTAATAGTCACAAATACAAATGTACTATGTAAAACGCCATTATGCATACCTACTACCTATGTATACAATATTTCACTAAAATCGAGATGTAGCGTTTAAGTTCAAAGTAAGATCCGCTGGTTCGAAGTTAATGAATTTTAAATAGGACCATCTACCACACTTCTCCTAGATGTGTACAAAATTTTGTTGTAATCTGTTCAGTAGTTTCTGAGATTTGCGCGTTGCAAGGAACGCATTTCAACCAAAGTTGTTCAGAAGGGGTCACGTCCAGAAATATGACTTTTTTTGAAATCGGAGCAAAAAAATATTTATTTATTTTACAAAAACGACGCAATACTTCCGATATCTATTTTCAGATATTCTCGGATGATACATAGTATGTCCACATTGTCCATTGTAGGGATTTGCTACATAGTGTACCTATTCGATACTCAGCAGTTCAGAATTTCTTTGCACGACAGTAGGTCGTAGGGATATGAAAGATAGCTCTCACAGCCTGCTCCTATACTATAGTCTCCACGTCTTGTGATACCAGCTGGAAATGTTCTTGACCTGAGAAAAAAGAAAGAAAACATCAGCCGGCGTCGTTGGCACGTTACACATCGTTGTGTCACTGGAGTTAAGCAACTTTCAGCGAGGTTAGGACTTGGATGGGTGATTTTCCTATTTCATGTACTATTTCCCTTACGCGAGTTTGACTGAGGATCCAGGAACCGTCCTCATATGACCAATTGACCACGCAGTTGAAAACCAACAAAAAAAGATAATTGGATTACTGTTCATTTTTCTCTAAAAGAAATTCCTGTGCTGCATTCATTATTTAGAACTATTGCAATAACCCCGCCCTTTAGGTAGGACATTAGTGTTATTTTCTTTTTTACTTATTTATTTTGCCATTTGTTTGTTTTTTCTTAATTTTATACTGTTACCATTGTACTCTGTCCTCCTAATAAAGCATACTATAATAATAATAATGGACTACACAAAGTCCATCATAAAATAACCTCCCCACATTATGAACCAAACAACTTCAGGAGACTTGATCTTCGGATCCGCTCCTGAAGTTACAACACCAGGAGAATTGATCATATGATCCGCTCCTGGTGTAATACCCTTTGAAAGGTAATAATTACCTTCCAAAGGAGAGAAAGTGGAAGAAATAATAATAATAAAGAAAAATAACATAAAAGAGAAGTACATGTCTTGTCTCCCCTGCACCTCCACCACCTTTTCCTCCTCATTGCGTGAAGTCACTGTCTCAATATGTCGCAACTATAAATTTTACATCTATCAACAGTAATACATTGTCAGCTAGACCTGTAGTATCTGTATACAGGGTGGACCAAAAAAACGTTTACACCCGTTAATGGTAGATTACTGACGACATTTCCAGGCCGGATCTGCAATCCATTTTTTTGGATTCGCCTTCGTAACTGCACAAAGTGATTTTTTGCAACTTTCCGAAAAAGTCCGACTTTGGCTTATTCTTCAGGTCAGTACTTTTTTCCTGTTAAAGATGAGTTGATTCTGAACAATTTTCCAGAAAGCCAACAAAATTTCGATGTTTCTAGCTACACTACTTTGTTTTTTACGGTTTGGTTTGGCATCTTTTTTGACACCTGAACAGAAAAAAACACCCAAAAAAACTTTTTTACTAAATAAAACACTTGACATTTGTCCGAACAAATTTTGGCACAGACATGGGCAAGTTTGATAAAAGTTGGCGACCGCCCCGAGGATGCTAAAAAATAATTTTACGATTTTTTATCACATGATCTTCTGGGAAAAATTATTAGATGTTTGCCAAAAACTCTTCAAAAATCCTAAGAGTTTTCTAGCTGTAGACTGTGTAAGGGCGTCTTGTATTGTTTACAAAAATTGTTTACATTGCTTTTTTTGAATACCGCGGTCTCCCATGCCTTCATCAGCCAGTTTAGGAAAATTCAAATGATAAATTTCGTGCTTCTCAGATTGTCAGTGGTGTTAGCTAGATGTGGGAGTGCTCAGAGTGTTAGTCGTATGACCGAGGTTCAATTCTCGACGGTCAATATTATTTTAATTATCAAAAAAATCTGATGGAATATTTTATTCATACCTGTTCTGACCTGTTGTAACACCAACAACTTATGTTTTTTTTGGAGGTAATACCATCTGTAAATTGAGTTATATCAGATACTATTGGTATCACAATACACATAATTATTATTCATGTAAGCCCCTGAGAGACTGCCTTGATAATGTATTGTAAGGATGGTTTTTCTTATGCTTCCCTACGAGAGCAAAAAAAAAACTAGCGAATTTTCCAAACGAAAAAAGACTTTATGAAATAAATCCAGGTAAATTTATGTAGGTAGGTTCTTCTATCATAAACAATACTAATTAAATAACAAATATTTACCGATTGCCAACTCTTAATAGAAGAAGTCTTGAAAAAAACAAGATAATATTTTCTAAAATTAATAAACTTTTGCAGTCTTTATTATGTTTTATACTATTTTGATATAAACAAAAAGGTATTTAAAAAAACATTTTGTGTTAGTATGTTCAATGAGAAACGATTAGACGCGCACAATTAGCTCAGTGTTAAGCTAGTCCACCCGGTCCGAACGCCAGAGCCAGCAAAAAATTCATGACTACAAAATAAAAAGACTGTTGCCATTTTTTATTTAGCCATAGTACACACTATGGATTCTCCTCACACAAATTTTTGAAACCAATGGTGACTTTAGTACCTTAGTTCTAACTCAGAACTGTCGCTGTCCCTCACCTTCTTGCCTTTCTCTCTCTCTCTCTCTCTCTCTCCCTCTCTCTCTCTCTCGCTCTCGCTCTCTCTCTCTCTCTCTCTCCCTTCTCAATTCCCTTATAGGAACTGTTGGAAGTGGCGTCCACCTTCCTGGATGCAAAGGTTCAACCTCTTCATCATGTTCCGTCGAATGTTGCGGAAGATTCCAGGTTTTTCTGTCAGGTCATCGAATGCCAACAGGATTCTTGCTACCAGATTTTGTAAACTATGTTTTTCAAGTGATCCCAAATGTTCCTATTGGCAACTCCATATGCTAAATGCGTATCTGCCATTTCAGCATCCGAATTATAATAATGTAACTTGTACTAAAAAAACTCAAGAAGTTTAAAGATAATATTTCATAGAATGCAGAAAAATATGCTTGAAAACTATCATCAAGAAACAAACAATCATTCATTTGACTGGCCTTTAATTAATTCCAAGGAAAATAATTATCAGACATAAATAGCTAATTACTCTTTGAGTACAAGACGACCCTACACGGTCAACACTTTTAAGATTTTAAACATCATTTTTTGAGACTTACCTGGTTTGTTTACCCAGAAGATCACGTGATAAAAAATCGTAAAATTATTTTTTAGCATCCTTGGGTTGGCCGCCAACTTTTATCAAACTTGCCCATGTCTGTGCCAAAATTTGCTCGGGCAAATCTTGAGTGTTTCAAAGTGTAAAAAATTTACATGAGAATTTTTTTTCTATTCAGGTGTCAAAAAAGATGCCAAACCAAACCGTAAAAAACAAAGTAGTGTAGCTAGAAACATCGAAATTTTGTTGGCTTTCTGCAGAAATGTTCAGAATCAACTCATCTTAAACAGGAAGAAAGTTCTGACCTGAAGAATAAGCCAAAGTCGGACTTTTTCAGAAAATTGCAAAAAATCACTTTGTGCAGTTATAAAGGCGAATCCGAAAAAACGGATTGCAGATCCGTCCTAGAAATGTCGTCAGTAATCTACCATTAACGGGTGTAAACGTTTTTTTGGTCCACCCTGTATACCTAATAAAGTGAATATCCTTATAATAATAAAGATACTTGGTCAGAAGAAACTTACTCTCTAGGTAGGCGGCCAGTTCGTTGTCGCTGGCCAGCACGGCTAGTTGCCGGGCGGTGTTGCCGTCGTAGTCCTGCACGCTGAGGGACGCCCCCCCCGCCACCAGCATGCAGCAGATGGAGCGGCGCTTGAACATCGCGGCCTTGTGAAGCGCCGTCTGGCCTCTGGAGTAAAATTGAGAAATATCAAATTAGATCAAAAATATCAAATGCTTGTATCGTTGATTGATGTTGGATCAAATTAATATATATAAGTTATAAAAGTTTAAAAAAAAAAAAAATTAACATCAAATTAGATTCTCATTT
>JAMCCL010000352.1:0-40107 GCA_024516035.1 Bactericera cockerelli
TTTTCCCTTGTTTTTTCCCCTCCCCCTTCTTTTTTTTTTAATTTTCCTTTGTCTTTTAAATGGCCCTTTTTTCCTAATCTTAAAAAAATCAGGTTTTTTTCAAAAAAAAAGTGCCCTTCCCCTACCCACTTTTCAATTCTTCTATTTGCTCCCCCTTTTTCGCTTTTACCCTATTTTTTTCCATGATAAAAACCACTTACCTTGTGCATGGTATTTCCCTTAAAAAGAAAGTTGGGAACCTTGGACTAGCCTTTTTACAGCCCTTTACAAAAAACTTTTTACTTTAAACAGCTTATTCTTCTTAATTAAAATTCCCAAAAAATTTAAGGGTCACAATTCCTTTATGAAGATTAAGAAGACAATAAAAATTTTTTTAGGCCCATTCATTTAAAAACCCCCTGGTTTTTCCCAGGCCCCCAACGGTTTTTTACCCCCTTGGGCCTATTTTCTAGAAAACCAAATTACAGAGTTGATTTTTTTAAAATTTTTGGAAATTTTTCACAAATTATTTATTTTAAATAAAAACTTTTTTTAAACCATTTTTTATCATTTGTCATGCAATTTTTAATAGGGAAACCGGGTTATATAGGGAAAAAAAAATTTAATTTTTTGGTTTAAGAGGGATAAAGGGCTTGTTTTCCTTTTGAGGGGAAAAAACCCACTCCCCATTAAAATTATAAAAATAAATTTTTTAATAAAAAGACCCGCAAATTTTAAAGCAACAAATATACCTCACCCATTTTTATTTTCAGGCCGGTATATTTCTCTTTCGCGTAAGGGAAATCTTTTTAAATTAAAATTTTTTCCAAATCGAGGGATCGATATTTTTTGAAAGCTAGGTAAGTTAAGGAGGGCCATTTTAGTAGGTCGGGTTGGGGGCAATTTTTTCCCGCGGGTTCAATGAAATCTCTTGACCTTTTTTTTTGTATTGTATTTTAGTTTTTTGACCTTTTTTTTTCAGTTTTAGAATCTTTGAGCCTTATTTTTGTATTGTATCTTAGTTTTTTGATTCCTTGGCCCTTATTTTCGTATTGTAC
Organism: Bactericera cockerelli; assembly: GCA_024516035.1. Taxonomy (NCBI): domain Eukaryota; kingdom Metazoa; phylum Arthropoda; class Insecta; order Hemiptera; family Triozidae; genus Bactericera; species Bactericera cockerelli. The sequence goes on from JAMCCL010000352.1 coordinate 1,038, forward strand.
TTAGTTTTTGACCTTGTATCGTATTTTTAAAATCTTTGAACCTTTTTTTTTGTTTTGGAATCTTAGTTTTGACTTATATCCAACAAAAAAAAAAAAAAAAGAAAAAAACCGAAGAGAGGGTTTTTCCCTAGGCAACCTTCCACCCAACTTTTGTTTACTAAAAAAAAAAAAAATTACACTTAAATCATAAAATACAAAGAAAAAAAAGTACAATGTATGTACAAATTACATCTATCAAAATTCTCAGTTTTTTTTTTGACTGTTTACAATCCAAGGGTTCAAACACCAAATTTAAAAATCCTCTTTTAGAACTTGACCTGACGAATAGGGGAATATACCAAAGAAAATGTTGAAATTAAAAAAAGGGCCCACTAAGTACGAGGTCTGAACTTCGAGCACGCGGGGGCCTAATAAGGGGTTTAAATAGAGGCTTAAAACATAAATAATTATTTGCTAACTTTTTTTTATCTCGCTTTTTTTAACCAAAACTAAATTTTCCCTACAAAAAATTTTTCATCAAAAGGGAAATTTTTGTGGAAATAAGCGTTAAATGTGGGGGTTTTTGAAATGGGTGTTATTACAATTTTTTTTACTCGAGTCGCGGTCCCCCTATTAAAAAAGCTTTTTTAAATAGCCCATAGACCACTGCCCGTTATTTTATCTTCGAAGTAGTGTAGACCCCCGAATAAAAGGATTTTACTATGAAAAATTTTAGAACTGACTCAACCGTGTAATAATAAAAGAAACCAAGGAAATTCATAATATTATACAAGGTGTTCCTAAAAAAATCCCCAAAATTTTCCCATATAAAATAATGTTTTTATTGTACATTTCTTTTACATTACAAAGTTACACATAAAATAGCAATAAAAAGAAAATTAAATGAAACTGTATGTTTTACACAACTTGTCACACTAAGAGACCCAGTATAGTATGGGCCTTGTTTTTGTGACATGTGATGTTTTAGAAGTGCAATCGCAATTGAAAATATACAGAGTGTAACAAAAGGGAAGACAATACAAATCCACTTTCCAAAGACCAATTTATGGGGGTAGGGGGGCTGTTCTCAAACCCAACAGGGAAATTCGTCTTACTGTTTTAAAGATACGCTCTGAAAGTAAATTTCTTACCTCCTACATTTTGCACCTAGTTTGTACACCCGAGAAATTAAGTTACCATGCATAAACAGGGAATTTTTTCACTAAAATTTCACAAGGGGAACACCAACAAGACTCATGCAAAAATTTTTTTTAGCCATGAATGAAAACAAGGGTCCTGTAGCTTCATGTGGGAAGTTGGCCAAAAAAAAACAACTTCGTGTTTATTTTTGTTCTTTTACGAGAAACCGAATTTTTTTTTTTAAAGGGTTAATGAGTAACTATAATTTTAAGTAAACCAGTGTGACACTCACGTTTTTCCTTGTCCCTCGAAAAAAACCTGGTTTCTACCACGGTAACATTAGCTAAAAAACGAATGTTAAATTCGAATAAAACAAAAAAAATCATTGTTTTGATAGCCGAAACCCCCCATTTTTCAAAAGAACTCAAAAAGTTGCCCCAAGTGGGACCCTCGAAAAATTTTGGGGGGCCCGGTTGCAAAAATTTCAAGTATCAAAAAAATTGCCCAAAAGGGAAAAACTTTTTTATTTTTTCCCCTTTTTAAAAAAAAAAAAAAAAAAAAAAAAAAAGCAAAAATTTTTTTTTTTTTTTTCTTAAAAAAATTTTTTTTTTTTTTTTTTCAAATTTTCCCCGGGAAAAACAAAAGTTTTAAACAAAAACCGTACAAAATTTATAAGTCGACAGTAATTTTTCAATAAAAAATGCACTAATTTTATTTTTCCAAAACTTTTTTTACTTTTTTTTAAAGAAATCACTTTTAAAAAAATTTTTTGTAAATAAAAAAGAAATTAGTTTGCAAGAATGTTTACTGTTTGTAATAATTATTATTTTAATTCCCTATTATTTAAAAATTCAAAAACAAATTTTTATTTTGGGGCAAAACGATTATTAAATTTATTTTTATAAACCCTTTGCTTGCCCCAAACCTGACCCATGGGCTGATATTCATTAACGGATTAAAAATTTTTGGGTCCTCAGTTGATGGCTACTTGAGTAAATAAATGTAATTTTAAAAAAAGGAATTTCAACATAATATTACCTGGGACCAGAAAGGTAAGGGTTTAATCTATATCCCAAATAAGTTTATTTTTATTTTTCGTAAATTTTTGAAAAGATGCCCTGTTTTTGTATTTTTTATAATTTCAAGCAAAAAATGTTTTTATTTATTTCTATCAAAGTGTAACTAGTTAGATAAATTTAGAAGGGTCCATTTTGACTTTTTGATATCCAAGTACCCCGATATATTTTCATTTATTTTAGATTTAAATAATTTTCCTTTTTTTTTTTTTTTTATAACTCTACATTCATTAGTTTACCTTTTTCTAAACAAAATGGACAATGACTGAGTTAGGGTGGGTTCTGTTATAGTCATGGTCAGTATTGTTTATAGGTAATTTGGGTCTTTTTATTTGGGTTCTATATTTTTGTGAAGTTCCTTTGAACAAATTATTGGAGATTTATACGATAAATTTTTTTTTCTGTAAATTTTATTTCTGATGTTTTTTTAAAAATTAAAAAGGGGTTTTTTGCAATAGAAAGCTGAATCTCTTAAAAGGTTTTCTTTAATTAATTTATTTTTTTAAGAGTGATGGGGTTTTTTTTTAAGTTGTTAAATTTTAAAAATTTTTATGTGTTTTAAAAATATCGTAAAAATTTTAATGATTCTATGTAATTTTAATGTCTGTATAAATTGGTTTGAGTATATTTATTAGAATGGTCTGATGATTTTAAAACAAAGAAAATTTTGCATCTGTCTGTATCACATACAAATTAAAATTTGTATAATGTGGTATAACAGTGATTTCAAGGTCAAAGGTCCATCTCTTTTTACAACCCTAATTTTACCAAACTTTGAACTTTTAATTTATTGACCACAGAAACCTATCTAAAAAGTTATTATAAATAATTATTAAATCTTTTTATTATTGAAAGGTAAGCTACATCATATTATGAGTAAATACTTTTAAAATAATCAGAAAAAGCTCCAAAAAAAAAGGGGGTTGGGGGGGAAAAAAAAAAAAAGGTTTTTTTTTAACGCTTTTTTTAAAATCCTTTTAACACCTTTCTTTCCCATTTTAAAAGAAAAAGGGAAAGTTTGCTTTTTAAAAAAAAAAATTCCCCGGCCCAAAATGTTTTTTAATGAACCTACGTATTAATTAAAAAAAGAGGTTGATAAATAAAAAATCAAACAACCCGGATGAAGGGAAGAATCCCTGTACAAGAAAGAGACAGCGCTTACATGGACCAGAAACTTTTCGGTAAAGAAAATTTATAACATGGAACCCGTAAGTTTGTGAAAAAAAAAAAAATAAAAAAAAAAAAACAGATGATTTCTAAAAAAGGGAAAAGTGACCGATTAAAAAAATACCCCCCCCTTCAAAAAAAAAAAAAAAAACCTTCCAGAAATTTTTAAAAGTGAAACAAAAAGAAAAAGGGTAAAAAAATTTTTAATAATTTTTTTTTCCAAATAAAGTGTGTCATTCTTGCAAGGGCAATCTTTTTCAAAATTTAAAGGGAATTACTTTGGGGGGAAAATTTAAATGAAATTAAAAATCGTTAAAATTCTTAAAGTCTATAAAACTCTTTAAAAGCAAATTAATTCAACGGAGATCCTTGCAAGAGCGAAGAATCATCAAATAAAAAAAAAGCTTTTAAAAAAGAGCTATTAGAGGCAACCCCAACCAAGCCCATGAGGAAGACCTAGGACAAAAGGAAAGGAAGACCAAAGCCCAAAAGGGAAAAGGAAAGACCTCAAACAGAAAAGGAAAAGGAAACCCAGGAGAGAAGGGAAAGGAAGACCTGGGAAAAACCCAAAAAGGAAAGGAAGACCTAGGACGAAAGGGAAAAGGGAAGACCTAGGAGAGAAGGAAAGGAAAAACCAGGCAAAAAAAGGAAAGGAGACCTAGGACAAAGATGGAAAGGAAAAACCTAGGACAGAAGAAAGGAGACCTAGGACAAAGGGAAAGGAAACCTAGGACGAGAGGAAAAGGGAAGACCTAGGAGAAAAGGGAAAGGAAGACCTAGGACGAGAAGGAAAGGAAAACCAAACCCAAAAGGAAAGGAAGACCTGGGATGGAAGGAAAAAAAGACCTAGGCCCAAAAGGAAAGGAAAAAAAACCTGGGACGAGAAGGAAAGGAAAAAAACCTGGGACGGAAGGAAAGGAAGACCTAGGCCCAAAGGAAAGGAAGACTAGGACGAGAAGAAAAGCATAAAAAATCTTGAAATTTTGGGAGACACGAATCCTAGTCTTATAAAAAAGATAGGGTGGAATCCCCCAAATTCTTTATTGTTTTTGTAAAGAAATGTTTTCTCTAAATCGAAGACAATTTTTAAATTTGCGTAACAAAGAAAACAAAATGAACTATCTATAGATTTTTGGGTCTTCAACTACAAGAAGCAAAACTTGCTTAAAATATTTTTTGACTTCTTTTGGTTCTCTAGTGGTGCCAATTACCTACTCGAAGTCCGACTGGTGTATTCAACGAAATAAACCTACTCATCCAACAAAGCAAGAGTAAGTATGGCCAAAAAAATAATTGGGGCCACCTACCGATCTAAAATTCTTTAACTGAAGGCAACCGATAAAGTAGCACTGACCACTGCACTCACAACATTGATTCCGACCGATCTTGAAAATTGATTCAAGATCAGGTTCACACTAACGAATCAATGCACGATTCATATTCCGGAACATCACGATCTCGCCGATCTTAAGGAGGAGGGGATCCCCCCCTGGGAATCGATCGACGGCAGCGATCACAACCGCTACGCCATCAAACGAGAGCGCCAGACAAGTGGGTTCTGTGAGGAGATAATTCAAAAAAGACCGCTTTGTAGTGTCGTGAAAAAAACGAATGAATTGAAAAGAAACGATTTTTTTAAACAAAACTACACAAAAAACATGTATATTCTATTTTGAAAAACAATTTAACAAACGAATTTTTTATAACATTGGGTGATAAAATTTGTTTTCGGAGGTTCGTTTTTGACTTGTTAGGGGTCTTCGAGAGAATTTCTAAGAAAAGAAAATTTTGGAACTAAATTGTTTTTTTTTTACAGAATTTTTAACTTCGATTTTTAAAAAAAGTTTAAGAAAGGTTTTCGAAGTTTTAAAAACAAAGCCCTAAATGTTGAGAAGGTAAATTATTAAAGGACGGGGAAAAATGACTAGTAAGAATATAAATTAAAAATTAAATTTCATACATTTTTTATCCATTTTATAAAGTACCAAAATTATAGAAAAAAATTTTCTATTAACTACCAAAAATTTGATTAAATTGAAAAAATTTAAATTGTCTTTTTTTTTGTCTCAAAAAAAAAATTTAAATTTTTAATTTAAACACCCAAAATGAATTTTTTTTGAAAACCTTTAAATATTTTTTTTTAAATAAAACATAGCCAGGAATATTTGGAAATTATGAAAAGTGATTAGTAAAATTAAACAAAGGGGGTTTTTAAGAAATAAAAAAACCCTGAGAATTTATGGACAAAAAGAAAAAAAAAACAAGAAATTGCCCACAAAAGGGAATGAAACAGTAAAAAAAAAAGGGTTCAGGTTCAGTAATAAAAACGTGAATTTTTTATCCAAGGTTTATAGGGGCTAATACGGTTGGATTCAAAAAAAATCTAAAAACAAATAAGTCTTAATTTTTAAAAAAAATTTACAAAAAAGAAAAGGGCGGAATTGCAAATCAATTTTCTGTTTTTAAACCCAAGGCATTTTTAAATCAAAAAGGGTCAAAAAAAAACGGGGAAAAAATTGCTGAAGGAAGGACCCCCGGTGGGATAAGCACCTTAGGTTGGAAAAAAAAATTAATAAAATTTATCAAAAAGGACCTGAAGAGTGAATGATTTTGAAAGAAAATTTGACGACATGATTAAAGAAGTGTAAAAAAAATTAAAAATCGGATTAAATAGAACATCATTTAACAAGTAAATAAATTTGATAAAAAAACCCAACATTATTATTAAAACAACATTCGATTAAATAGAAAATTAAAGAGCAGAAACCCGATGGTTTGTTATTTGATCTTACAACTAAAAATGGATCATAGTAGTTGTGTCAGCATTTTAAAAATTTTAAAGTAAAAAGACCTGTGAAAAGTGCTTTTTTGGGACACCCTGGACATTGCAGGAGCCAAACATTGGATGTGGCGTCCATAAATCCTTTCACCAGGGGGAGATATATTCATGCCAATCACGCGGGCGTCCCACCCCTCCATAGAGCACCCTGCGACGCAACATCCAAGATGATGTAAAAAGTGACTATGATGATGTAAATGCTAAACCACTCATCCTCGCTACCCTTCGCTGCTGCTCCCCTACTCACCAGGGGTGTCTTCCTTCACTACATCTACTCCCGGGTAAGATTTACGCTTTTATTTTAACCTTTCCGGGAATCCCCACGAGGTTTTTATTTGAAGGGTCAACCCCCAAGTCCTACCTCGCTGAACTTTTCTTAACCGCAGTGCGAACACAACTGAGCATTAAACGTGCTTTTGACTTTTGGCCCTTTTTTCTGTACCGACCTCAGTAGCTTATCGATAAGGCGGGGGGCTTGTAACCTGGAGGTCGGTGGTTCCCAAATTTCCCAGCGTAATTAAGTAAAGAAGTTTGAAGTTTTTAATATCCGTAAGTGATTAACACAAATATGATAAATACTTTTTTCTCGGGGATTCTAGCTTTTCTCATTCACTCGTAAACAAATCAAACAATTCGTTGATCCTGTAAAGGGTTCCTGTTGTGATTGACCTTGAGGAGAAAGTGCGGCCTGGGTCATTCGGTTTCTTGCCATTCACTACCGAATAAATTTTAAAAACACATTCTTTCAGGAAAAACACGACAAATGAATATTGTTTGTAGTCTAGTCAATTGAAAAAATTGAGCTGTCTTATTTTTTAGATAGGTTTCACAGCCTTTTGTTTTTCCCCCCAAAAAACAGGAGCAAAACAGCCCTTTTGTGACTTGTTGAACCTCCCCCATCCGGTAATGCCCCCTTTTAGGGCAAAAAAGTGCCCAAAATTTTTCCATATAGGCCGGGGGTGAACTAGCGCATTGGTGTACCCTTACACACAACTGAAACCAAATTTTGAATACTTTTTTTTTTGTCGACCGTAGGTCGAACTCGGGACCTTCCGCATGGCAAGCCAAAATAGATGGAAATTAACAAAGCGGTAAAGACCGACTCTTTCAGTATAATAATTTTTTTAAACACTATTTAAAAAAAAAACACGTCAAAAAACTCTATTTTTTCACACTTTTTTCCCTATGTTAATGTATCGGTATTGGTCCATAAAAAAATTCATCTAAATCTCAATACCATAATTTTAAAAAAATTTAAAATTTTTTTCAAGAAAATATTACTTAATACCTATTGTAATAGTACATAATTTAAACCAAACTCATTTTATTTAAACCGGGGGTTTAAAGGCGGTGAACCCTTTTGGTAAAGGGGGTTGGGTTTGGTTCCCAAAAATTTCCTTTAAAATTTAACAAATTTAAATTTTAGTAATTGCGGGGGGTTTTGAGGGGGGGTTTTTTGGTTTTTTTTTAAATTACTAGGGGGGGTTTGATTTTAAAATTTTTTTTTCAAAATTTTGATAACTTTAGTTTAAATTTGGAAAAATTTTTTTTGAAAACAAAGGAAAAAAAAAATATGAATTTTTCACTTGTACAACAACAAAAAAAAAATCGCATAAACCCCAAGTTAAAGGAAAACTCGGATGCCATCCCACCGTCTCCTCGAAGAAAATTATGCAAGTGACCATTTTATGGCAAAAAGTGTCCTTTTACACTTACATAGAAAAAAATTATTAACTCTACCTTTCACTGGGGCAGTGGGGACCCTTTTAAGGTTGGGTGAAAGAGGGTTTGCCACGGGCAATAACCCCCCCCTTTGGTTAGGATTTTTAGGACATTATGAAATATTCCTTTTTATTGTTTATACTCGTTTTTGTTTCCTATTTTTTTGAATCTTATTTTACTGTACATTATGTCTTAAAATCTAAAAAAGAGCTCGATGAATAAAATAAGGGGTGAATTCCCCGCACAATAGCAAAACTTAAACACGGGAGAAATTTTTGACCGGTTTATTTGTATCTCTAAAATATCCTTTACAGATACTGCCCTTTAAGGCGAATTAATAATGGTTTTACAATAAAAAGATGAGCAAACGTCCCACAAGTAAGAGTTTTCAACCAAGCACAGCACCACCCGATATCAATTGGGTTTTCACTTTTTTTTTTTTAATTTTGAAACTATGTAGACACTTGGGGTCATATTGTCTTTCCCCCCCCGATTATGCTGTTTCATAGCATGAAACAGCAGCTACTGTAGATGCCCTGCTTGGATTTGCCCATTCCGTATCCCTTCCCTCCGAAGGGAGCCCACACAAAGATTTCCCCCTTTAATTTTGGCCTTTTTAAAGAAAAAAAAAAAAAAAAAAAAAAAACCCTATTTTTAAAATTTTTTGACAAAATTTAAGTACTATAAAATTTTTGTACATAGTCACTATTTTAATTTTCATGATATCACCAAAAACCACTTAACTTCCACGGACATAGAAGGTACCACAACATTGCTTCTATCGTCTAGGAGATTTAATTAATAATCGCCGTAACAATTTCCACCACCATACACACTCATGGATCGGAAAGTAAATAAGAAACAATTTTATCCAAACTCTGATGCAAATTTTTATATCAAAAAACCCGAGTATTTTACCGCCGAGCAATCGCCCATAACACCCACCTTTCTTCATGTCATCACCACACTTACCAAAACTAAACTTGACCCTAACCCCAGAAGACCCTTTGGCAAGCGTACGGATCACGTAAACATACCTAAGTTAGGGTCAGGGCTCAGGGTGGTCATCTATGCCTAAGACATAAACTAATGGTCCACTATGCACAAGACTAAACATAAACTGAGGGTCCATCTATGCAAGTGCAGTTTAAATTAAACCGCTGATTTAAGTAAAAGTTATCATATTTGTGTTAGTGAAAATTTTGGAACCACAACAAAAAAAACCAAACTCGCTTTAATAAATCACGCTAAAACCCCGGGACTTAACCCCCCGACCTCCAGGTTACAAGTCCCCCCCGCCTTATTGACAAGCTAGTGAATATTTTGTATAAGGATAGTAAGGGCAAGAGAAAAATTTTTAAAGGGTATAAAAAAGATGAAAACAAAAAAAAAAAATTAAATATTGGGAGAAACAAGACTGCAGGCCAAGATGAAATGGAGAGACAAAATTGAGGGGGCCCCTAAAGAGAAAAACTAGAAAAAAGAGGACGCTTTTAAAAGAAAGAATGGAAGGAAAAGATTCATGGGGCAATCCGACCCCAAGGGGTTTTGGGAAAAGGGAAAAAGTAAAAAAAAAGATGAAGGATTGAGAATGCACTTGTCAATCTTTTAAAAAAAGTGGGTAAAGATTTCCCAAAAATTTTCATGGCGACAGCTTTATTTATAACAAAAAGTTCCATTACCTGCTGATGAAAAAATTTATTGCCTCCTCAAAAGTTTTAGGAAACCGGAAGACTTCTACCGCACTTGACAAAAAAATAGAAATTTTAAAAGACGGGAATTAGAATTAAATTCAGAAATTTTCGTACCTCAATTTTCTTAGATCCAATTCTTTCTTGTCCTTCATAAAAAAAAATCATCACATCATAGGGGGGGGCGTCATCATAACAGGTAGCCAATTATGGAAATGACTAGCTTTTCTCCACCTCTTTACAAGGAGGCAATGATTGAAAGGGCCCTAGAACCAAGCAATGCTGGTCTACTCCCGTTTTATACCCCCCACCAACTGCGGCTACCCCCGTTAAGTCCCCCCCCCCCCCAGACTTTTTTTTTTATAGATTTAATAAAACCACATTTTTTTAATAGTAAAAAAAATAAACATAAAAATATTTTTTTTAATTTCAAAATCAATAATTTTTTTTTTTCTCGAAAAATCAATACATTGCGCTGTACTTTTTAAGGAAAGGGAACAGCATGCCCCGGGGTTTTAATACTTATTAATACTTGAACATTATACACCCCAACGAAAACTAGAAAAGGAAAAACGAGAAAATTCTGCCTTTTTTTTTGAGCAATATCTAAAAACGTATCCAAAGTTACTGCATACATACCAAAGTAAGGGTACAACTATAACAAAGAGTAATGATTGTTGGTCTAGTTTAAGGTGAATAGAATGCACCAAATTTCTATAAAAAAAACTTGTAAAAAATAAATTTAAAAATTTTAAAAAAAAAAAAAATATACACAAGGAAAAAAATATATTTTTAAAAAAGCCAACAGTGTATCTTGAACAGTTTTTTTTTTCCATTTGCATGTTTTTTTCCATACTCTTACAGAGCATTTTGGTTCTTTTAAACTTAGTTTTATACATAATATTATGTAAAAAAGTGTTTTTAAATTTTCTCAATCAAAATGAGTCTCATATAAAACATCGTTGACGTGGGACGTTAAACAGGGAGACTAAATGTCTCGCAAAAGAAAAAAAACCCCAATAATGAGCCACGTTGAGGCCATTTGAAAAAAAACCCCCGGCCCCTTTCAGAACCCCCGAATTAACGACATCCAGCATTAAAATTGGATGGGTGCCATTCAAATTTAATTTGGGGCGCTGGCTTTTTTCCCGCCCCACTCACTGGGGAGGTCAAGACTACATTTGGGGATTTTCCCTGGAAGGGGGGTAAAAACCCCCGTCTTTGGGTATGAATGGCATTTTAAAGCGGACGTTAAAAAAACCCCCTAAAAAAAAAAAACAAAAAGGGACTAGCCAACCCTAACAAGCCAGACTATCCTTCATTTCCAAAGGGTTTTTATTGTTAATAAAGAAAAAACCGAAGTTCCAAGATGGTTGACCCGCACTAGAAATATAAAAGTCCCAAAAGAGTCAAATTTTTCCCCATTTTAATACGGAACCATCACACCCCCAGCTGTACCCAAAGCTGGTTACAACACCAACCCCAAAAAAAACAATAGCAACTTAAAAAGCCAAAATGTTATGCTTGTGAATCACTACAAACCTCATGGGTCAATTAACAACACCACTCATTACACCCCAATGAAACAAAATATAGTAAACATGGTTAAAAAGTAATTATATTACAATAATAATTATACATTGTTTTAAGTCTAAAATTTTGAATAGACTTGTTATCCTTCTAAAGAAAGTTATAAGCATGAATCCAAGCAAAGGGAAAGGGGAGATTAAACCCGGATTCAAGAATTCCATGTGAATCGGGGGAGTTTTCAAGAGAATCTAACAATAGAAAAATAATGAAAAAAATTGGGGAAATTTTAAAGTGGCAGAGAAACCTAAGAGCAAATTTTAAATTACGAAAATAAAACAAAGATAAAATTTAAAATAACATATAAATTTATTTGGTTCTTTTATTTATTTTAATATTTCTTATCTTTTTTATTTAATATTCAATGAAAATTTTCCGCCTAATTTAATCTGATTGCATAAATGTGAACTTTCAGTCCAAAAAATTTAAAAAAACACTAGACCAAATAATTTGTTTCATGTGGGATTTTTCCTGGCCAATTCATGGTAAAAAAACAAAAAATTTGTTTGTTTTTGTTTCCATTCAAATTTCAAGTTCGTTTTTTTTTCTTTGGTTCTTCCCCGAAATAAAATTTTTTTTATATCAGGTTGAAATTTTTTAACTTTTTTAAAACTGGTTTATACTCTCAAAATTTCCCAAAAACAACCATAGATAAGATTTGGAGTAAAAATTTTTTTCTACCAGCCAGGTATCGAACCCGGCCACCTGCAACACGACCCACTCGGCTACGGTGACTACTAGTGGTAATGTTTCATACATCAAAAATTAGTCCTTTATTTCTGAACCATTAGAAAGTCTGTTTCACTATAATTGTAAAAAAAACCGTCGGCATATAATGATTGGAAACTGTTGTCCGGGCCCGGGAAATACCATTATCCGTGACAACTAGGAGAAACTATGCCCACCGTGCTTTCGAGTCATTTATCAAGAGAGAGTTTGTAATGGGCTCTGATGGTACTACAATCTGCAAGAGAGGGGTTTAACTACACAAAAATTGTTGTCGTATTCTTACTGCGTTTTTTTTATGAGTGTTGTTTGTTTCATGTTGTTGGGTTTTGTAAGCTACAGGAGTTTATCAACCCATAAATTTGGTAGATGGCCTATGAATTTAAAAACAACCTGCGAGAGATACTTGGACACATAAAAATGTTGTTGAGGGGTTGGTTTTTGAAATGATGTTTTGTTTGTTTTGTTGTTCTTGAAACAGCTACAGGGGGTTTTTTTTTTTTTCTAGCTGGGTTGGAAAGTTTGGAGGGGGTGTTTCCGTTTTTTTTATGTCTCCTTTACCGTTTAGCATTCTGAAAATTGTTGTTTTAAACCTTTATTAAAAAGAAATTTTGGTTGCTGTCCGGAGGTTGAAAACCCGCAGAAATCCCGGAGGGGAAAAATTCCCTGACGAGTTTTTTTCGGTTTGGGGCGGGATTAAAGGTTAACAAAGTACCCCTGAAATAACAAAAGGGGTTCGGGGTAATAAACCTTTTTTTAAAAAAGATTGTAAACTTTAAGGAATATTTTTCAAAAATCTCTTCCACACAACCTATAGTTCACACATGCTTGACTTTTTTGTTTGGAATTTGTTAATACCCGGAATTTTTAGAAAGATGCAATTTTGAAGAGAACATCTGATATTCCGTGGAATAATTTACATTTTTCTATTATACCAACCAAAGATATCTTAAAATTTCCTTAAAATTTACAATCATAAACCTTTTGTAATACTTTGTAATTTTTTGTATTATGGTATGTGTCATTTCTCGTTGAAAGCATTTTCCTCACTTTTAAACGAGGAAATGCTGCTTCACTTTTAATACTAGCCCAATGGAAGATTGAGAAAATTTTCCAGGGAAGGTTTTTTTATAAAAGGAAATTATATTGATAAAATTTCGTATATTTTTTTTTTTTTTTTTCATCTCGTTAGAGTTCCATAAACAGTTTTATGCTTTTTTGCTTCCCTTTCTGGCATACTACCTTTTTGGCAATTATCGTCTACAAAGTCGCATTTATCACCTGGGGTCATCTCTTTTGGGTTCATTGCAGACGACATAAATTTTTGTTATAAAAACCTGAATGAAAGTTTATTTTTTGGATCTTCAATCTGGTTCAAGTGGTTTACTTCACGTCATAAAAACTCAACGTGAAATAGTGTTCGTTATTGGGTTTTATTATACACTTGACATAATTATTCGTACAAATTTTGGGTGCAAATTAAATCATTTATGTGTGAGTGTTGAATATTATAGCTAGCGTGAGGGTACGTTGAACACGTTTTTTGTTCCTGTCACTTAAGTGAACCCTAATCCACTCGAGGCATTCCAAACAAATTTTTTCGCAAGTTTTGACCGATTGTGTTTGTTTTAGTCCCACATTGGGGTTCGAATACACGATTCTGCGCTGGTAGTCAAGTGGTTAACGCGCTAGTCTGGTAACCGGGAGCGTGGCACCTTGGTTCGATTCCCACCAAGTGCACAAATTTTTCCCCCTCGAATTTGAATTTTTGACCACACAATAATAAGGCCCTGGGGGTTAGGGGTAGAAAATGTTTCAGCTTTAAACCTCGCCTGGTGGTTCCTTCCACTAAAAGGTATTATTCTGGTAGATAGTAGGAACCGTGAATTTGCTGAATTTAAAACTTTTGTGAGAAGATTGCTAAACTTCATTCCACCAGCCCCTTCGGCATTTCTCCAACCCAAGATAAGTTTTGAAAAAGTCCAATTATAGAAATTAAAAACGGGTACATCAAAAACAATAGAATCACGGTGGACGAGAATCTGCCGGAGAACGGGTTTTTTCCCATTGCAAATGGGTTTGGTTTTTTAGCAAAATGTTTTTTTCATTTTTTCGAAAGAAAATAAAAAAACGATGGCACCCCCAATGTTCCTTAACACTCGAAAATAAGTCCAAACCCACAACGTGACTCAAGGGAAAAATATAAGCTAAAAATAATGTAAAATTTTAATCAGCATCCAAAACAGGGATTTGAATGTCCAACCTTATCTAAAAGAATAGTAAAAAAGTTAGTCCGGGAAAACCCTTTAAAATCCCGGGTAAAAGGGGGCCGGGGGTTCCAAAAAAGTTAAATATATAAAAAAAAATGATCAAATTTAAAAACCCCTATTATTTTTTTTTATATGCCCCACAAATCATTTTTTTTTTTTTTTTTTTTTTCCAGGATTTTTTTATTGTTCAGTGATAAGTATTCAAATCATTTTTTATTAAAAAAATTCAGTTCCGGGAGAAACATGAAAAAAAAATATAAAAAAAAACCCACCAACAAATCACAATACAAGTTACTATTATTTGTTCTTTTAGATTTAACATACCTCGTGCCGGTGGCATACAGAATTGTTTCAAATTTGAAACGCCAGTCTTAAGATTCTCCTATTTTTACGACCACACACAAGAAATGGAATTTTACAAAAACGGTGAAAAAACGCAACCTGCGTGATCAGAAAGCTAAAAAAAATTTTAATAAATAAATCAAAACATACGCAATGTAAAGAATAAACATAATAAAAGGTGCCGGGTTTTCCCCAGGTACCTAGAGTGAAGTTTTATAAGTAAAAAACTAGTAATAATTTTATTTGATTAATTTTAAAGACTTAAATATTTATTATGTTATTGTTATTCAAAAATTGTAATGAAATGATGTACAAAAAAAAAAAAAAGGGCACGAATCTTGTTAAATAAATGACCCATATTACAACAAAAGATATCTAGCTAAAAGAATGTAAACAATGGGGGGTTTTAAAGTGCTTTCAACTTACTATCACGACGAGGGATTTACCCAAAAATCTCTTGAACTAAAAAAACCACTCCCAAAAATTTTACCTCCCTTAACCTATTGGGGCCAGGAATCCACATCACGAGGCTCGAATTTTATGGTCCCCCCTTTCAAGTTTAACTTCTAAAACTTTTTTAAACATCAGTGACCACTAGCGTTTCTCAACAAAGGGGAGGTTACTCTTGCTTTTAATTAATGAAAGATGTTTGCAAAAAATATGCCTTCTCTAAAGTTCAATGTTTACTAGTGTTTCATCATAATTTTTCTTTAAAAAAAAAAACCGGGACTTTTTTTTATGAAAGAATTCCCAAAGGTCGCTAATTTTATGGGACTTTGTATTAAAACAGTGAAATTTTCCAATACGAAATTTTTGGTCGATGCATTTGGAATTGTGGAACTGGATAGAAATACAGCGTTTTCCAAAAATATGTATCAAATTTTTGAAGCGGATAAAGAGAACAATTTTCGGGTCCAAAAAAAAAAATAAAAATCGTCTTATTTATACTGCCCGGTTTAGCTTTAAAATTCAATTTCACTAAGCCAACATTTTAGGGAAAACCCAAAGGGGGAAAAAAACCCAATGTTTAACCCCTGGGGGGTTTTTATTATTTTCAAAAAAGGGAATTTATTGCCTGGAAAAGATGCGTAGGGTTTTGGTCTAGAAAATTTTAACCCGAGTTATTTTAAAAATTCCAATTTTTGTTGGACAAAAACAAAATTTACCAAAATCAATCCCCAACTTTAAGGAAATAAATTTCATAAAAATTCAAACCCGAAACCCCCACATTTCGAACCACCACGGTTGCGGACTTTTTTTTTTATCAATTACAGTTGTAAATTCGAAGGGGGGTTTTTTTTCCCTCCTTTCACGGGAAACTAAAAACCACCAAAAAAATGAACCCACCCGGCTTGAGTGGGCCGGGAATACTTTCCATTTGATGGTCACCCATCCAAGTCTAACCTCAAAGGCGTTGCTTACTTCAGTCAAAACGAGAAGGGTTATTCAACAACCTGACACATTTTTCGTTTAAAAAAAATAAAAAAAAACCAAAAAAGTGGGGGACACAACAGAAGCTTTCAAAGACTCTTTAAACCCCATCATAAGAAAAAACTAAGTAATTTTCTTCACTTAGTGAAAAAAGACAACTACAGGTCATTATCAAAAACACACACACACACAACAAACAAAACAATATAAAAAATAGTTCACAAACAAGGAAGAGATACTAATTCCTAAGATCTTCTTCCTTTATTTATTTTTACTAACAATGGGAATCTGTTTTTTATTTGCGGCAGAAGTTGAATTAGTACTTTGTAAGAAACATTCATGTTAAATTTTTTTGAAAATTCATTGTGACTACTTTGCAAAACATAAAATGTTAACTTTTTTCAAACTTTTAAAAATTTAATTCCCCCCTATCTCGATCCATAAAGTATTTTAAATAAAACCAGTTTGTTATGGCCCAAACTTTTTCCAAAATTGATGTAAAAAGTTTTAAAAAATTTAATTTTTTTATCTTCTCTCTACTATAATTTTTTAATATACATAAACGTAAAATTTTAAAATATAATAATACCTGATTAGCTGATTTTCACGTTTGCTTTTGTTTGGTTGAATTTAAATTTGTACATAGAACCAAAGAAATTAGAGCGATTGTATTACTACGGAAAAATATTTCTTCTATTATCTCTGATTTAATTTTACAAACCACTTTTCTTTTTTTCTTTTTTCTGTTTCCAGTTCAAAAATGCCTTCCACCATCAAGCGTACTCGCCCCCGTCAGCCTACCTCCAGTCACTACCAAGGTCATGCGCCTCCAATGTAAACTCACGGGGGGCAAAGCATTAGGCGTTTTCAACTCACATACGGGCCATGCCTCAAGAATCGATATTTACACCCGGGTCACCCACCGACAATACCACCCCCCACACGAGTCATTACTGCCAATCACCACCTAGCATGTGTCCTCCTCTGCATCTCACTACGAGTCATTTCAATCGCGCGAATGCTTTACCCCAAGGTCATGCCTCGCAACTCCAATCACACCGGGGCCATGTTCCTCAACTGTAAACTCACATAAGGGCCAGGGCTCGCCACCTAACCTCCCCAACAGGCCACACATCTTCAACCTCGCCTAACGCTAAAAAAATCGGTCATTCCCCACAAACCTCCCTGTGGAACGAGAGCGGGGCCATCCTCGCGTCAAACCACTCCACCACCCCCATGACTCAGACATGGGCGAAAAACACCGAAACACCCGACACATTCTAAACCACCGCTAGCATCGTGGCGACCAACTTCCCCGCTACGACCAGTACATCACAAAAAGGGACACAAGGACCCGGGATGCAAGTTCAACAGCGAGGAGCAGCTGCAAAGGATAAAGGGATCTGCTGCAGCAGAAGCTGAAGCACAAGATTTTCCCACTGCATGCGCGCGTCCCCCACCAGAACGGGGGCACGTTTTGAAAAGTCCATCAAGGAGGAAATGAACAAGTACAACAACGTAATACCCCCTGCAAAACAAGAACATCCTGATATCGCAAAAGATGCAAGGGACTCATGAATCCTGTCTGGACAAGAGTTGGCAGATCAGTACCCACGTAAACGAAATTTTTCCTGGCTTCTGTGAATGGCTACTTCGGCCATCCCTTGCCGTGTACAACCAAAAAAATGGAACGCTCAGGAGTGCTTGCAAAAAGACATTCGGCGAACAAGAATTTTTCCACTGGGCCAAAAGTTGTCCCGGCTTCCACCGCAAACATTTGCTCAAACCATACACGAAACTTGTGGTGTAAACTAAAGACAAAGGGACAGATTTGGGTAAACTTCTTGACATGGGATGATGGTGTAAAAATGTTAATAAAAATTTTTGGAGTTTAAAATTTAACAAATAAAGGGGGCGTGGGTACATAAGGGAAATCTTCATACACAGTTTTCAATAAATGCTTTTAAAATTGTGAAAATTCAAACAAAAAAATCTTTTGCATTTTACTCTCAATCGCAACAAGTTTTAAAAAGTGGAAATCTTCTTTTAATTTTCAGTTGCCAAAATTATATTTTTTGTACCGAGAGTATTTTTATTGAAAATTTTTGTATAATAAAAATTTTAAATACATAACTACTAAAAAAATTTTCAAAAAATGTTTTATAGGGTTATGAAGGCGAGTTTTTCATTTGAAAGAAAGGGGTGTTTTTAAAGCTAATTTAGGAAAAAAAAAACAAAATGAGGGTTTATTTTTAGTTATTTTTTTTTAAAAATAAAACAAATATTTTGGTTTAAAAAAAAGTTCTCATTTTTTAAAACTACAAAATTTAAATTTCATTATTTTATTTGGGGTGTGATTGACAGGGAATGAAAAAGAATTTGCCAAAGTTATTATAAAGACTGCCTGTCGCTTTAAAAAAAAATTTATTTCCTTTAAAAATAGCTTTTAAAAATCTGTTCAATTTATCTCTACATTCCCATTTTTAGAAATTTTTAATTTAGCTCATATTGTTTCCTTGTTGTACAGCTGTATTTCAAACAGAAAATTTGTCTTGGAAAATTTTTGTCTAAAGCTTGTTTTACCATAATCCCTACTATATACCTTTTATTCCTTTTTAAAAAAGAAAGAAAAAAAAAAAACCCCAAAAAAAATTAACAGAATTTCTGTTACACTCTTACAGCACTTTTTTATGTGAGGATTTTTAAAAAGACCCCTTTTGTAAAAAAATAAATACAAAACATTTTTGGTTCTAAACATACACTGTCATGTCTTCTATTTTTTAGCCACAAATCTTGATTTTTTTAACCTGAAAGTACTAAAGTATTTTTTCAAGGTAATATGTGAGTGGGGGATTAAATTTTTTTGTCCTTTGGAACATAAATTTCCCTGTCCCCCACAACAGTGGAAGTGATTTTGTGAGGGTTTTTTTTGTTGTCTTAGATTTTTTCCTCTTATTTCAATTTTAAATGTGAAAGTAAAAAATAGTTTAAAAAAAAAGTTATCATATTTTTTTTCACTTTTCGTGATATCAACAATTACTCAAACTCGCTTTAAACTAATTTTAGGCTGAAAACCGGGGATTTGAACCAACAACCCTCATTCAAACCCCGGCGGCCCCTTACCCCCATCAAGCAACGGGTCCCTTGCATTAAAAAATACCTCCGTTTAATTTTAGAAACCTGTGAGAAATCCCTGAGCATTTATATGAGGGTTTTTTTTTGACTTTCAAAGAATCAAAAGCTTCAGGGAAGCAGAAGTATGTTTTTCGGCCCTTTTCCTCAGCTGATTTGTAGATCTACAATCAAAAATTTTTGTTTTATTACCTTATATTAAGTCGGGTTCACCACAAGCTAAAGCAAAACTTACCGATTTTTTAAAGGTAACTGGGGGCCCCGGGAAAATCGCTTTCGCATTACTTCGGGCATTTAACTTTACATAAAACCATCCAAAAAAAAACTCGGTTAGAATTTTCCAACCCGCCGGGGATTTGAACCCAACCTCCGGGCAGAACCAATACTCAAACCACTGAGCCTTGGACTTTGTTTGTGTTGACATTAACCAATTTTTATATGATTCTTTTTTAATAACAACTCTTTTCAGCTTTTTTCCCAGTACAATTACAAAATATTTTAAAAAACATTAGGTGATTGTTTTTTTTTGGGGAATAAGGGGCTTCAATTTAACGACCTTAAGGTATTAAATTGTGAAATAAGAACCAAACCAATTTTAACCCGGGGGCGGGCGCCGTCACCAAAAAAGTTCCAATCTTTTTTGACATGTATAAGCACCAGATAATCCGCTAAACCCTTTACTGACATTTAGGTCAAATCAAAGTAGTAAAAATTTTCTTTCCTCGGAACCCAAGGATCAAAATATTTTTTTTTTTAAGACAAAAATTAAGAAAGAAATTGTAAAAATATTTTTTGATTTTTTTCGTGTCTTTGCAAACTTAAAAGAGGGTTTTGTAAAAATAAAGAATTTTTTACTTTGTTTTTGAATCGTAGAATTTTTTAAACTTGAAACTTTCATAAAAGAAACAATTGGTGTTTTTTTTTTTTGATCAAATCCAGAGGACTTTTCTTTGGGTAAAGGGTTTAGAAATATGAATAGAAGGGTTAACTTTCGGTATTAAATCATAATTAAAAACCCTTTAAAAACTTTAAGACGTGTCATAATTATTAAGAGCAGCATTAACCTTTCTTATTCAAGGCCCAAAAATTTGAACATTCTTTACCAAAAGTTTCTAAATGCCAAAATTTCTGAGAAAAAAAGTTCAACCCCACACTTCGCCACGGAAAATTTTTTTTCGTTTGAAGTCTTTCACTAGGCGTAGGGTATTTTTATTCAAATAGCCATCATCAGGGGATCTTGAATATATGGAATCAAAGACACGACCAAAAATCCGATCGAAGAAAGCCTGGGACAAACGTAAATATTTTTTTAAAATTTTAATTTTAAAACACCAATTTAAAAAAACGGGGCTTGGTGCCAAAACCAAAAATTTTTTGGGGGTTTGGCATAAGCTGGTAAATCATGATTGAAAAGTTAATTTTTTTTTGAAGAAGGTCCTGTGATAGAAGGAAAAGCGACGTTACCAGTGCTTTTTCAACTTGGAGGGAATTTTTACTTTTGAATAAAAATAAATTAAAAAAATAAAAAAAACAATTTTTTAAGGTTTTTTTAAATAGTTTATTTAAAAAAAAAAATATTTAAAATTTTTAAAAAAAAATATTCAAAACAAATTTCAAAAACCCCGGCTAAACTTTTTTACTTTTCCTTGAGGCACAATATTGTCACGAGGGTTAAAACCACGTCCAAACCTCAACGACATACGACGATGAAACAATACTGACATTTTCCCCAAAATGTGGGGCACCGGGGGCCTACTCCAAAGTTTCCCCCACGGGTATCCCCCAAAGGGAAATTTAAACAAGTTCCAAAAATTATTACCCCTTGGAAATTTAAATTTTGAAAGAATTTTGAGAAAAACATGTTTTTAAAAAAAAAGAAGAAAAAATATGGGAAAAAAAAAAAAAAAAAAATAAAAAAAAAAAATTAAAGAATAAAAAGAAAATTAAAGAATTTTTAAGAAGGTAATTATAATATTTTTTTTTTTTAAAAATAATTTTTTTTTAATAATAATTTCAATAAAGTAATAAAAGAAACACTAATCCTTTTTAAAAGTGATCAAACGCCCCTTTTTTTTTTTTTTGTTGACATTTTGATTCCCGGTTGACATTTTTTTTTTTAAAGTTTTTTTCACCTTTTTTTTTCACTGAACGAAAAGCTCAAAAAATTTTCCCCAAAATTTCTTCCCCGGGGAATTTTTTATGGCGTAAAATCCAAAAGTTTAAAATTTTTTTTCCCCAATTTTAAAAATTTTTTAAAAAAAAAAAAGCCCAAAAATTTTTTCTACGGGTGTAAAAAAAGGAAAAAGGGTTTTTTTATTTTTAACAAAAACCAAAAAGAGAAAAACCAAAATTTTTCTAAAAGGTAAACAAGGTTCCCCCCCCCATCCAAATTTTTTTTGGGGGGACAAAAAAACCCCCAAAATTTTGGGGAACCCCCACTTCTCTTTGGGCCCTAAAGTTTTTAGCCTTTTTTCCACTTTTTGGGTCCAAATTTAATTTTGAGGGTCGAAAGAAAAGGGGTTGTAGAAAATTTAATTTCCCTAAAGGTATTAGAAAAAAACCGTCCTTAACAAAATTTTTATGGTAGTTTAAGGGGGAAAATAAAAAAAGGGGGCAAAACCTCCAACGGGTTTTCCCCCAAGGGTTTTTTAAAAACGAAACTTTTAAAAACCTTTGTTTTTCCCAATTTTCCCTCAATTAATAATTTTTTTTGGCCCAAAAATTTAAACCCTTTTATTTTTTCCAAGGGGGGATTAAAAAAAAGTTTCAAATTTTTGGGTTTTTAAATTTAATTTTTTTCAAAATTTAAAAAATCATTCCCTTTTAAAAAAAAAAAATGGGTTTAAAATTTTTAAAAAAAAAAAAAAGTTTAAAATTTAAAATTTAAATTTTTTAAACCCCATTAAGGAAAATATTTTGCTACAATTTTAAAAATTCAGAATTCATTATTTAAAATTTTAATTATCCCCAAACCCAAAAAATAAATTTTTGGCTGAAAATTTTTTTAAAAATTTATTGTTTCAATTTTAAAACTTAAGGGAAAATTTATTTAAATTTTTAAGCGGTTTTTAATTTTTGGGAAAAAATTATTAAAAAATTTTTTTTAAAAAAAAGGGGAAAATTTTGAAAACCAAAAAAATTTTCAACCAAAAAAAAGTTAAAATTTTTTTTCCACTACCCTTTCCCCAACCCTAAATTTAATTTTTTTGAACCCAAAAAAAATTTCTCTAAGTTTAATATTTTTTTCCATCCCAAATCCCAAATAAAACCCTAAAAAAAATTTATTTTTTAAAACACAAGGGGTTTTCCCCCCCAGGGGGCTTTCGACTTTTTTTTTAAAATTGAAACCCCCCAACTAGCCCCAAAAAAATTTTTAATTTACTACTTTTATTTTAAAAAAAATTAAAAAAAAAAAAAATTTTTTTGTAGAAACCCCCAAAAAAAAAACCCCCCTTTTTTATGGTTTTAAAAAAAAAGCTCAAAATATGGAAAAAGTGTCTTTTAAAAAAAAAAATAAAATTTTCAATCTCTTTACAAATCAAAATTGGGGGGAAAGACAAAGAATTTCCCCCCCCCCAAATGGGTTTACTTTTTTCTTTTTTTTTTCAATCTTTTAAATTTTTTTTAAAATTTATTTTTATTTTTTTTTTTTTTAAAAAATGGGGCTGCATTTAAAAATTTCTTACAACCAACTAAAAAGAAAACAAATTTTTAAAAAAACTAAAATTTTAAAATTTAAATCCCTAAAACAAAAAAAAAAAAGGGTATTCCCCAAAAAAAGGGGTAGGATTTAAAGGTTTGAAATCAAACGTTTTTAAATAAAATATTTTTGACAAAAAACTAATAAAAAAAACCTATTATTGGGGAAAAAAAATTTTTAAGGGGAATTTGGTAAAAAAAGGTCTTTTTTTCAAAAAAAATTTTTTTTTCAAGGATTTTTCCCCCAAATTATTTGTCCCTTTTGGGGTTATTACAGAATAAAAAGGTTTAATTTTTACCCTTTAAAAATTAAAATATTTTTAAGAAAACCGCGGGTTTAAAAAAAAAAATTTTTAAACCCCCAAGGGGGTTTTTCCATTTGTATCACAAATCAAATTTTAAAAAAAAAAAAAAACTTATTGAACCAACCCTTGGTTTTGACCCCAAAAAGGGTTTTAAAAAATTTGACTAAAATGAATTTTTTAGGAAAATTTTTTCATTACAAAAAAATTTTTCCCAAAATTCCTAAAAAACCCTGATTTGCCCCCAAAAAAAAATAGGGAAGGGATAAAAATAATTCATAAAATAAATTTTATTAAAATTTTAAATTTTCCAATTAAAAAAGAATAAAAAATTTTAAAAAGGGACCCCCATCTTAAGGTCTTCTAACCTTAACCCCAAACCCCAAAACCCTTTTTAAAATTTGGGAGGCCAGGGGAAAAAAACCAGCCCTTACGAAATTGTTTAAAAAAATACCCCCCTTTTAATGTTTTAAAAGAAAAACCCCCTTTTGGATACCCTTTGACAAAACTCACCGTATTTTTCTGCGCTAAAACGGCTTATTTTTTTCTTTTTTCCCCTTAAAACAAAAATTTTAAAAAAAATTTCCCAAATTTAAAAATTTTGGTTGTTTTTAGTAGACTTTTTAAAAAAAAAAGAATGGAAATTGAGGAGAAAAAAAATTTGGTTTTTAGAAAAAAAAAAATTTTAAAAAATTTTTTTTTTCTCCCCAAAAAAAAAAAAACCCCAAAATTAAAAAATTTTAAAATTTTAAAAAAAATGCAAAACATTTCAAACAGGGGGCCTTTTTAAGTTTTGACCCATAAAAAAAACCCCCTCAACTTTGGGTAAAAAACCCCTTATTTTAAAAATATTAAAATAAAAAATTGTTTTTTTTGCCTTTTTAACCCAAAAATTACCCAATGTCCCGGGGGGGTTTTTTTTAAATTGGGGAAAGGATTTTTTTTTTTAGTTTTTTCCCCCAAAAAAGGAAAATTTTTTTTTTAAAAATTTAAAATTAAAACAGGGCCAATAGGGCCAGCGGGGAAATTTTTTTGAAAAATTTAGTTTGCCCCCTTTTTTTTTTTTTGAAAACAAATTTAAAAATTTTTTAAAAATTTTTTGGGAAAAAAAAAATTTTTTTAAAAAAAAAAAATTTGGGGGTCCCCCGAAACAAGGTTAAAAACAAAAAATTTTTAAAAAAGGAAAAAAAAGGGGAAAAACAAAAAAAAAAAAAAAAAAAAAAAAGAAAAATTGGGACCTTCTCGAAAAAGGGAAAAGCCCTTGGGGTTAAAAGGAAAAAAAAATTTGGGATTTTAAAAAAAAAAATGGCAAAGCTTTAAAAGCATATTTTAAGCCTTTTTGGGTTTTTGAACAATTTTTAAAGGGTATTTTTGGGGTTGCCCCCAAAAAGGTTTTTTTTACAAAAATTTATTTAATTTTTTTTTTTCATTTTTTTTTTCCTTTTTTTTTTTTTTCAAATGGGTTTTTAAATCGGATGACATTTGGAAAAAATTTTAAATTTTTTAAAAATTTTTTTAAACAAAAAACCCCCAATATAACCCGGATTAACAAAAAAATTAAAAATTTGAAAATCCATTTTTTTCCCCCGGAAGTTTTTAAATTTTTTTTAAACCCAAAAAAAAATTTCCCCCGAAATTTATGGTTTTTCCCCCAATTTTTAATACAAAAGTTGTTATTTTGCAAAAAACCATTTCCCCCCTTTGAAACCCCCCGTTGGTTAAAACAAAATTTTTTTTAGTTTTATAAAAAAATAAATTACTTTTTTTGAATTTTTATAAAAATTTGGTAAGTTTTTTTTACAAAAATTTTTAAAAAATTTTTCTTTTAAAAAATTTCCCCTTAAAAAAATTTTCCTTCAAAAAGGAAGGAAACATTTTTAACAAAATTTTTTCCCCCAGGAGGGGGCCCTCCCCCCAAATTAGAGATTCAACAAAATTTTTTGGGTCCCCCCGGGGAAAATCGAATCCCCCCTTGGGTTTTTTTTTTTTTTTAAAAAAATTTAAAAATTTTAAAAAAAAAAAGTAAAATTTTTTTTTGAAAAATTTGGGGGTTTGAAGGAAAATAAAAAAAAAATTTTTTCCATTATTAAAACATCATTGTTCCCCTTTAAAATTCAGAAAACAATTTAAAAAAAAATAACTATTAAAATAATAAAAGGGAATTTTTCCCAAGGAAAAATATTTTCGTCAACCGCCGGGAACGTGCAAAACGCCCCAAAGCCTATAATTACCAAACGGTTTGGGTTTTTTTCTTTTTAAAAAAAATAAAATTTTAAATTTTAAATAAAAAAGATATTTGTAAAAAAAAAATTTTTGTTTTTTTCCAAATTATTTTAAAAACCAAAAATAGCCCGGAAAATCTCTTCTTCAAACTTAAAATTTTAATCCCAAGGAAAAAGGAACCAAATTTTAAATTCAATCCGACTTTTTTCTTGTTTCAAAAATCAAAGAAATTGACGTCATTTCCGATAAATTTACCCTTTTTGGGGGGGGAAAAAAATTTTTTAAGGGGAAAATGAAAAAAAACTCCACCCAAAAAAAAAAAAACCCCTCGCCCCCTGGGTTCCCAAATTTTTGGGAAAAAAATTTACTTAATAAAATAAAATTAACCCAAAAAGGATTAAAAAGGAAATTTTTAATTTACAAAAACAATTTAAAAAAATTTTTTAAAAAAAAACCCAAAAAAAAAAACTTAAAAAAAAAAAAAAAGTTACCGTAAAATTTTTAAAAAAACAATCTAAAAAAAATTTAAAAAAAAAAAAACCCCCAAAAAATAAAAATAAAAAATTTTAAGTTTTTATCCCCCGGGGGGGCCCAAATTTATAAGGGGCAATAAAAAAATTTTTCAAAATACTAAAAAAGTCATATTCTAAGGGGTGATTTAATTTTTTAAAATTTTTTTAAAGGGAAAAAAAAACCCGAACAAATTTTAAAAACATGTGGATTTATCAATAATAATATCAAATTAAATTCTAAAAATAAAAAAACCCAAAAATTTTTAAAAAAAAACTTTAAAATTAAAAAGGGGGGGACCCAAATACCCCCAAAAAAAAAATGGGGCCCAAGGGGGTTTTAAAGTTAAAGCATGAAAAAAAAACCCTTTTTAAAAATTTTTCCCTATGTACCCAAATGAGCATGGAAAAAATTTTTTAAAAAAAGGGGGGAATTTCCGTCAAGGGGTAAACTTTTCCCCCCGGGGAAGGTTTTTAAGTTTTTTGGGGAAGTCCCCTTTTTTTCTTTTGGTTTAACAAAAAAAAATTTTATGAAAATTTAACCCTCAAAAAAGGAAAGAAGGAAAAATTATTTAAAAAATGCGTCGGAAAATTTAAAACTTTTTTTTTAAATCGTGAAAAAAATGGGGGTTTTTTCCCCTCATTAAAAAATGAAAAAAGGAATGACAATTTCCCCCCCCAAAAAAATAATTTTAGAAACCCCCCAAACCCACGGGTTTTCCCAAAAAATAAAGAAAAATTAAAGATTCCCCCCAAAAAAAGATTTTCTTTGAAAGTCAGAAAACCCTTAAAATTTAGCAACTTGGGAACAAAAAAAATGGAACACTTTAAAAAAAAGTTCTACTGGAGATTTTCATTAGATCCCCAGTTAAAATACGGCACCCAAGGAAAATTTTTGGGGGTGTGGGTTAATAATTTCGAGAATTTAAACGTTATCTAACCCCGGGTTTTCCCATAATCTGTTTTCCCCCTTTAAAAATTAAAAAAATCAAATTTAAAAGGAACCAAAAAAGGGGAATGAACACTTAAAAATTTTTTTTAATTTCTTGTACCCAAAAATTTCCCCCATCGTTTTGAATTTTAGGACATTTTTTGTAAAAAAAATTTATTGCTATTTTCTTAACAAAATTTTTTTCTTTTAACAAAAAAAATTTTTTTTTTTTTTTTTTTTTTTTTAAAAAAAATCAAGATTTTTTTTTTGTTGAATTTTTTTTTGGGGGGAAAACTTCCTGGTTCTTTTTCTTTCCAATTTTTTTTTTTTTTTTTTTTTACCAAATGACCCCATTTTTAATTTTAAAAATTTTCCGGTACTGTAGTCGGGAAAATAAAAAAAAAATATTTAAATTTCCCCTTTAAATAAACTTTCAAATCATTTTTTAAAATAAATTTTACTTGGGGGGGGGGTTTTGGGTTTTTTCCTTTTTGGGGTTTGGGGGTTTTTTGGGGGGGGTTTTTGGTTCATGGGGGGGTTTTGGGGGTTTTTTTTTTGTTTGTTTTTGGGGTATTGGGTTATGGGGGGTTTTTGGGGGGGGGTTTTTTTGGGGTTTTTTTGTTGGGGGGGAAGGGGGGGGTTTGTTTATGGGGGGCCGGGGGTTAACCCCTTAAATAATTGAAATTTCTTTTTTTATTTTCCTTTAAAAAAAAATTGGGGATTTTTTTTCCTAATTTAAAATTATTTAAAAAACTAAAAAAATTTGGAAAAAAAAAAACGTAAAATTTTTTGGGGGCCCCCCTCCAATTTTTAACCCCTTTTTTTCCCCCCCCGGCTTCCCCGTTAAAATTATAAAATTTTTAATTTTAATTTTCCTTTTTTAAAAAATTTTATTTTTTCCCCCCAAATCCCCCCTCAAATACCCCTTGTTTTTCCCCGTTAAAAAGGGTTTTGGAGTACAGGGTTTCCCCAAAAAAAAATTTAAAATTTCCCCTTGGGGAGTCTTTACTTTTAAAATTTAAAACTTGAAAAAAAGGGATTTCTGGTTTTCTTTAAACCCTTTTTTTAAAATTCCGAATTTTTAAAAAATTTTTAAACCCTGCCCCATTTTTTCCCCCCCCCCCTCGGGTGAGTATTTTTTAAAAATTTTTTCTTTTAAATTTGGGGAACCCCCCCCCCCCCCCAAAAAAACCCCCTTCCATTCGTATTTGGGAAAATTTTTCCCTTTTTATTTTATTTTTTACCCCAATAAGGAAAGGGGCGGCCCCCTTTAAATTTTTTCCCGGAAATAGGGTCCCTACCCAAAATCGGGGGCCCACATTTTAAAAAAAAATTGAAAATTTTTCCCAAAAAATTAATTAAATTATTAATTTAAATATCAAAAAAAAACAAGTTTTGGGGGGGAAGGGGAACTAAATTTAGGAAAAAAATTTGATTAAATTGGAAAATTAAAAAATTTAAAAATTTTAAAAAAAATAATTTTTTTTTAAAAAATTTGGGAGTCCCCCTTTTTTTTCTTTTTTTTCCTGTTTCTTATTTTTCATAATTTTGTTTTTTTTGCCCGAAAAAAAATACTTGATTATCAAAATTTTTTAAAAAATTTTTTTTTTTTTTTTTTTAAATTTTTTTAAACCCCATATCTTTTTTTTAAAAAAAAATTAAATTTAAAAAGCCTTTTCTTTTTCCGGGGTTTTTTTTTAAACTGGGTTTGCTTTTTTTTGGGTTGAAAAAAAAATTTTGGAAAAAAGGGTTAACCCATAGTTTTTTGGTTTTGGGGTTTTTTTTGTTTTTCCTTAACCCCAAAAAAAATAGAAAATTTATCTTCCCGCCTAATTTGGCAAAAAACCAAAATTAAAAAGGGTTTTTTTTATTCCCCCTAAAAGGATTTATAAAAAAAATTAGTATATGGTATAAAAGTTTTTTTTTAATTCCCTTAAAAAAAGCAAAATCAAAATTAAAATAAAACGTTTAAAATTTTTAAAGGGGTTTGAAATGCCCCCCAGGGTCCCCATTTAAACCTTTCTTTTTATGGGGCCCCCAATTTCTTTTTTTTTTTTATTTGTTCAAACTTTTTTTTTAAAAATCTTCTAGGTAAAATGGACCTTTTTTTAATTCCTTTAAAAGGGGTTTTGGTGGTACGGGGTCCTTTTGAGATGTATAAAGGGAAAAAAGATTGCAAATCCTTTGCTCTTATGGGGGCAAGTCCCCCCCTTTTTTTTTTTTTACCAAATCTTTCCCTGGAAAGCTCCCAAAAATTTTTGTTTTTTTTCCATTGGTTTTTTCCCCCCCTTTTTGAAAAAGTTAAAACAATTCAAAAACCCTTGAACACGTACGATAAAATAAATTTTATTTTGCAAATTTTTTTTAAAAAAAAAAGGGGGTTCTTTTAAAACTTTGATATTCAAATTTTTTTTTTAATTGGTTAAAAAAACCTTTTGAATTAAAAAAAAATATTTAATTTTTATTTAAATTTTTTACCGGGGGAACTTCTTTATTCCAAAAAATTTTTTACATAAAACCAACCCTTTTAAAACCTCTGGATTTACTTTAAAAGGGGTTCCCCCTTTTAATAAATTTTATCCCAAATAAAAATATATACGATGGGGGCCTGCCCCCCCCCCCCCCTTTTTTAAAAGGGGGTTTAAATTTTTTATAAAAACCCCGAAAATGCACTCCATAAACCCCCTTTTAATTTTCCCCGGTGCCCATTCCTATGGGGCAAATTTTTTTCCTTTGTAGGGGTTTTTGGGGTTTTTTATGTGAAAAATTAGTTTTTAGTATTAAAACAAAAAAGTATTAAAATGTTTAAAAAAACAGAAAAATCATTTTTGGTATTGCTTTAAAATTTTTAAAAAAATTTATAAAAAAAGGGGGGGGGAAAAGGGGGGAAAAGGGGGGGGGGGTTTGTTCATTTTTTAATTTTTTTTTTTGAAGGGTTAATTTTGGTTCCCCCCCCCTTTTAAAAAAAAAAAACCCCAAAAAATTTTAAAATTTTTTTAAAAAAAATTTAAAATTTTTTAAACCAATTGAAACTTCAAGGGGGGTTTAAAAACCCCCCCAAAAAACCACCCCCTTTTTTTTTTCCACTTTTGGGTTTTTTTTAAAAAATCCCCCAAAAATAAAATAACAAATTTTTTTTTAAAAAAAGTAAGGTAGCCCAAAAATATTTTATAAAACCCCCAAAATTTTTAAAATCAGAAATTTAAAAAAAAAATTTTTTTAAAAAATTATCCCCCTCCTAAAAACTCCCCCCAAACCCCTTTTTTTTTTTTTTTAAACCTAATTTTTTCTATAGGGTTTTTTGGGGGAAAAAAACCTAGGGGTTTTTGTACAGTAAAAAATTTTTGGATGGGGAAACAAATATAAACCTTTTTAAAAAGACCTATTGAAAAAGGGGGGGTTTTTCCCCCGAATGGAGGGGTGTTTTTGGGACAAAGGGGAAAAGAAAAAAAGAAAAAAAGAAAAAGGGTTTCCAAATTAAAAAAAAAAAAAATTTTTGGAAATTGACGTAAATTCACAAAAAATTTTCCCAAAAAAATTTTGATCCCATATCCCTTCGGGTCAAACCCAAATTTTATTTTAGTGTGACCCCAAAAATTTAATTGCCTAATAAAAAAAATAAATAAACAATAATTTTTAGGGAAAAAAAAATTTTTTTTAAGATTTTTTTAAAAACTAAAATAAAAAAATTTCTAAAAACAGATTTTTTTTTCCCGAAATTCAAGTGTTTTTTGGTTTGCATTTGGATATTAAAAATAAAGGGCCCCCCATCTTTTAAAGGTTTCCGGTTTGGGTCAACGCATTGTTAAAGGTAATTATTCAAAATGCAATTTACCCGAAAATTCGAACCCCCGAAAATTTGATAAACAACTACCAAAATTTCATTTTTAATGAACAAAAAAAACAAATTTTTAAAAAACTTTTTAAAAATTATACAATTGCCCTTTTTCTATATCCTAAAATCTGAAAAATTTTTTGGATCTTGTTGTTTGAAACGTTTTATCCTTTTAAATTTTAAAATTTTTTTTGAACCCTTTTAAAAATTTTCCCCCAAAAAAGGGAACAAAATTTCCTTTTTTGTTCCCCCTAAAATTTAAAAACATTGGAATTATAAAACCAAATTTTTAAATTTTTTTAATAAGGTCTTCCCCCTTTACCCCCTTTTGAATTAAATTAAAAAGGGTTTTTTTGAATTTGCCCTTTGGTTCAAAAAATATTTCGGGGAAAAAGGGGTTTTTTTTATTAAATTTTTAAATCAAAATTTCCCCTAGTCCATTAAAAAAAAAATAAAAATAAAAAATTTAATTTAAAAAATTTTAAAAATTTTATTTTTTCCCCCCCCCCCAAAAAAATTTGGGGGGGAATTTAAAAAATTTTTTTCTTTTAATACAATTAAAATATTTTTATTTTTTTTTAAAGGGTTTTTTTTCCTTTTTCCCGTTAAAAAAAAAAAATTTAATTTAAAACCAAAAAGATTTAAATTAAAAAAGATAATAATTAATTTTAAGAATTTTAAAAATTTAAAGATAATTTTTTTGAATTTGGATTTAGAAAATTCCCCAAACTTTATTTTCGTACCTAAAATATTTTAATTTCCCCTATTGAAAGCAAAAAAAAAGGTTTTTTTTATAATTTGGGGGGGGATGGGTTTCAAAATTTTAACCCCCCGCCCTTTTAATTTTAAAAAGAAAAAAAAATTTGAAAAAAGGGTAACAACCCAAAAAACCCAAAGAAAAAAATTAAACACCCCAAAAAAAGAAAATATTTCTTAGTCAAAATTCCCCTTTTTTTTTTAATTTTTTTTAAAAATTTTTTTTATTGTTTTTTAAAAAATTTTTAAAAAATTTTTTAATTAAAAAAAAAAATATCTTTTTGTTTTTAACTCGCTCAAAGGGGGGTTTCCCCCATTCCCCGGAAACAAAACCCCCCCCCCATAAATTTTAAGTACCACCCCAAATTTTAAAAAAAAAACCTTTCCTTTCCCCGATTGCAAATTTGATTACCACAAACCTTTTCTTCAAAAGGCCCAACCCCATCTGTAAATTCTTATAAGGGTTTAATTCAACAAATTTGAAAAAAGGAAAAAAAGTACAAACCCCCCTTTTTATCACAAAAGGGATCAAAAAATTTTTTAAAAACAATTGGACGTTTTAATAAACCTTTCAAAACCCAAAAAAAAATTGAGAAATAAATTTAAAAAGGCCGATAGGGTGGGAAAAACTTCGGGAAAATTTATCGAATTTAAAATTACCCCCCATCCAAATATTAGTTTACCCCAAAAGGGGTTTAGGAAAAAGATAACGAAAAACCAACTTTTTCCAGTAAAAACCTTAAAAAAAAAAACCCCCCCAAAAAGGTTTTTGAAAAAAAAAAGAAAAAAATGGTTGCCAATAATAATACTTAAAATCCAAATATAATAGGGTTTTTTGGTAAGTTTTTTTCTTCATAAAAAATCCCTTTTATTTTTTTTTTAAATTAAAAAACCTTTTTTCGCTAAAATTTAAAACAATTTTTAAAAAAAATCTTTTTTTAATTTTAAAAAAAAGGACAAAAATTTTATTTTTTTAAAAAATTTTTTATTTAAAAAATTTTAAAAATTTAGTAAATTTGTAAAATTTTTTAAATTTTTTTTAAATTTTGGGCACAAAATTTTTAAAATTTTTTCCTAAATCAATCGAAATGGGGAGGGGAAAAAAAAGACTAAAAAAATTTAAAAAACAAATAAAAATAGGATTAAAACCCTAAAACCCCCCTAAAATTTTCTGGAAAAAAAACCCCTTTTTAAAAAATTAACTTTTTTAAAAAAAAAAGAAAAAAGGAAAAAAAAAAAAAAAAGAGAAAATAATAAAACAAGATTAACAAAGGGGGGAGTAAAATCTTTAAATTTAAACCCCAAAAGTTTTTTTTTTAAAAAAAAAAAAAAAAAAAGGGATCCCCAAATTAATATTAAAACCCCTCGGGGGTGGGAAATTTCCCCAACCGGGGGCTCCCCGGGTCAAATAGGGTTTAGGCGGGGGAATAAATTAAAAAATATGGGGTCGAAAAAGGAAGGGGAAAAAAAGTAAAAAAGAAATTTTTCCCCCCCAAAAGGGAGGGGAAAAACTTTCTAAATTTCCTTTTAAAAAAGGAACAAATCAATTTAATTTTTTAGTGAAAAAAAAATTTTTTGGTACAAATTTTTTTAAAAAAAAAATTTCGGTTCGTTTATGTTTAAAAAAAAAATTTTTAAAATTTTTATTTTTTTTTTAAAAAATTTCGGGAACAAAAAACCTCCCTAAAAAAATTTTTTTTAAAAAGGGACTTCAACCCCCCTTTTTTTATATCGTTTTTAAATTTTAAAAATAAAATGGATTTCCTCAATTTTCCATAGGGGTTTAATTTTGTAAGACTCTTGGATCCCATTTTTGATAACCAAATCCTCCCCAAAAAAAATTTCCAAATGTTCCCAAAAGTACAAACCATTTTCAAATTTTCCACGTAAATTTCGTTTTTCCCAATTTTTAAAATTTTCATTTTAAATTTTTTTAAAGAAACCCAACGCCTTAAAACCAGGGTTCCCCCATTTTTTTTTAGGGGATCCAATTTTAGTGGATTTCAAAAAAAAAAAAAACCCTGTCCCAAAAAATCAATTTCCAAATTTAGTACAATTTCCCCGAAAGCTATTTTGATATCTCAAGGAAATTATTTTTATTTTTTAAAAAAATTTTTTTTTTTTAAAAAGAGGGGTTTTGCGGGGTTAAGGTCGGCTTCCCAACCCCAAAATTTCAAAGGAAAAAAAAATTTAAAAAAGGGGGGGGTAAGAAATAAGTTTAATTTTTTTCCAAATTTTTTCCCCCTTTTTTTTTTTTAAAAAATTTTTTAAAAAAATTTTTTTACTTCTGAAAAAATTAAAACGTTTTTTAAAAATTAATTTAAAAAAAAAAAAATTTTTTAATTTAAATAAAGGGCCAAAACTTTTTGGGGATTTTTTAAATTTTTTAAAAAATTTTGAAAAAAAACATTGTTTTTTTATGTTTTAAAAAAAAAACATAACTTTTTTTTATAAAGGACTAAATGGGGTGTTGTAACAATTTTTTAAAAAGGGCATAGTCACATTTTTTTAAAAAAATTCTAAATTTTTTTCAAATAGAAAGCCCTTTTGGGGTTTTAAAAAAAAAAATAGGTAAGGTTAACTATTAAAAAAAAAAATTGGGGAAAGTAAGGAAATTTTCTATTAACAATAAAAAAGGAAAAAAAGGGTGGGGAAAATCTTTAAAAAGGGGAAAAAAAACGGAAAACCCAAAAAGTTTATAAATTAATTTAAATTTTTTAAAAATTAAAAATTTTTTGGTTAAATTTAAGGGGCTGGTAACGGGGAAAAACCTTGGGCAAAAAACCCCCTCTAAAAATTTTAGTTTGGAACCCAAAAAATAAACCCTTTGGTGGAGAAAATTTTTTTATTAACCCCCCAAATTAACCCCAATAAAAATTTCATAAATTTTTAAAAAGCCCTTTTTAATTTGTCAAAAACCCCAAACCGACCCCAAAACCCTTTCAAACCTTGCAAAACCAAAATTTTTTTTATTTCAAAATTAACCTTTTTTAAGGTTAAAAGAAATTTTATTTTTTTTTTTTTTTTTCCAAAGTCAACCGTTACATACCTGAAACCGGATTAACCGCTTTTACCCCAACCGGGGGCATGATAAGAAAAAACCTAAAAAAAAAAATCTCATTTTTTTAATTAAACCATTTTAAAATTTTTTAAAAAATAATTTTTTTGGGTTTTAATTTTCAACCCCCAAAAAAAACCCGCTCCTATGGTTTTCCTTTTCAAAACCTCATGCCTCCCGTGCCATTCCCCAATTAAATGCAAAATTAAACAAATTTTCCCCCAAACCAAAATCCCGGGTGGAACAAAATTTTTCATTTTTTTTTTTTGGGAATCATTTGGAAAAAAAATAACAATCGTCGAAAAGAAACCAAAATTTAATTTTTTTATTTACCGGTTTTTTTTTTATCCTGCTTTGTAAAAAAATTTTTATTAAAAAAAATTTTAAAATATTATAAAGGGGTCAATTTTTTTTAAAATTTTTAAAATGAATTTGAAATTTTTTTCAATTTTTTGGGAAAAATTCCAAGTGTTGCATTTTCTAAAATTTTGAAAAATTTTTTTAAACATTTTTTATTTTTTTTTTAAAAATATAAGAAAAAAAACCCAAAAAAACTCGGAAAAGGTTTTAAGATTAAATTAAAAAAAGTTTGAAAGCTAAAAGAACTTAAAAAAAAAAAAAAAAAAATACCAAAAAATTTTTTACTTAATATTGGGAAAAATTTTATTAATAATTAAAAAAAAAACATTGTAAGGTTTTAATTTTTTTTTTTAAACCCCAAAATTTTAAAAAAGGTTCAAAATTTTAAGTACTTTTCCCCCCATGAAAAAAAAATTTTTTTTTGGGGATCCCCAAAAAAAAAACCCAAAAAAAAAAAAAAAAAAAAAAAAAAATTTTTTTTTTTTTTTTTTTTTTTTTTTTTTTTTTTTTTTTTTTTTTTTTTTTTTTCCCATGATTATCAGTGTTTAAAACCTAAAAATGAAAAATAATAATGCCCCATAATGTTTTAAACCCTTCTTTGGGAAAAAAATTTGGAACAAAGTTCGTAAGCAAAACCCCCATGCCATGCTTGATAGCAAAAATTTCCGTCCCGACAGGCTTCGAACCAATAACCTTTGGATTAACAAAGGGAGGGTTCAAAGTGAATATTTAAAAGGGAAAAAGGGGCAAAAAAACAAAGAAAAAAAATCTCAGAAAAACGAATTTTAATTATTAAGTTGTGAGAGTAGAAATGCATTAGCAGGTGGCTATTAGAAAGAAAAAAAAAAAAAAAAAAAAAAAAATACAACTTTAAAAATAATTTACATACAAATTTTAATCTTTCACTATGTAAATTAGATAATTATTTAAACATTGTAAGGTGAGAGGTTTCGGGAATGAGGTCAGGTAAAAAGACAGAATTTTTTTTTTTTTTTTTTTTTTTTTTTGACATGTTTTTTAAAAAGGCCTTCACTCAAAGTTAAAAAACGCTTTTTCCCATTCCTCCACGGCTAGGGGATGCAGAATCAACCTTGCATCGCAAGAATGGTGGGACTAGAAACTTTTTTTGAATATTCTGTCATAATTTCCGGTTAAATTTCTATCTAAATAAATTGGGAAATTAATGTCAAATTTGTATTTCTTTTTCAAAACAATTCTAAATTTTTTTTTAAATTCAAAATTGTTAATCCGAAATCACCCTCAAAAAATTATCAAAAAGCAAGAACCAAAATAAATTATTAAATATTTAAAGAAATTCCATAATTTATAAGGGGCCCCAACTAAAAATAAAAAAAAAAACGACAAGGCAAACCAAACTTTTTTTTTCCCCACCCCCAAAAAAAAAAGAAATCTTTAAAAATTCCAAAATACGTTCAATGGTTTTCAATAAAAAACCAAATAACAACCCCCAACCCAAATTCCTATAAGTTAATATTATAGACCAACTGCCAGATTAACAACCACCCCAAAAAAGGTTTGTCCATTTATGTTACCAAAAGCAAAACAAATTGTAATTTTTAAAAAAAAATCAAATTTTTTAAAATTTCTGGGTTAAAACACGAAAATTTTGGAAATTTACGGTTTCGTTCCCCAAGCGGGGAAACTTTGTACTTGGATTTTGGGGGGTCCACTCATACCTCATGGGAAAAAATGATAGTTATTTTATGAGTAACGACCAGTGGCGACTTACCAGTTTTAAAAAAAAATAATATAATAGAATAAACGAAATGTGAAAAGGAGGGGTCTTTTAATGCGGCCCAAAAAAAACCCAAAAATTTTGGAAAAGGCCTTGTGCTTTACCACAAATAAAATCATACGTAATGAGTATACACCCATTACATATTCGATTTCTAATATTAAAAAATTTCGGAAAGTAATTTTAAATTCTAAAAAACCAAGGGTTTAACCCCTCGCCACACCCCCTTTGATTAAGATGAAATCTCCAAAATAAATATAACAACAATAGGCCCCTCTCGTGTCTAGCTGGTCATGACCAGAATGTTAGGGCATCTTTCAGAATTGAAAGTTCTGTCAGTCGAAAATTCTGATAATTTATCGATTTTTTCGGCGAATTTCAATAATTTTGTAACTTTCTATTAAATGTTCACTTACATATGTAAATACCAACATAAAATGTAAATATATGTATGATTGTACAGTGTGAAACCTATACCATATCAATTTTGCGGGGGATTAGAAATTTAAAATTTATAAATCTTGACATGGATGATAAATTATTAAAACATTCATGATGATTTTGAAGATAGTTTTCTAAAATTTGATTTAGTAAAATTATGGTTTTTTATACTTTAGGTATGTAATGATGATGATACTGATAATTTTAATGGCGAGGTATACACAGAACACGTCCACTGGTAGTCAAGGGGTTTTAACGCGCTATAGTCTGTGATCAAGGTAGCTTGGCGATCCTTTGGGTTCGAATCCACCGATGCATGGATTTTTCCTCATTAATTTGAGTTTAGACAGTGGTAACACTGCTGATAAATTCATTCACTGTCGGGCTACCATCGTTCACGATGACCCAAACCCTATGATGATGACGATGATAAAATTTGAGTTTGTGACCAAAAAATATAATAATAAACTCTGAGGGTTAGTGGTAAAAATGCTTTGAGCATTAACCTCGCCTGGTGGTTACTTTCCACTCAAGAGTGTTATATTAAATATTATAGATAATACTTCTGCTAATAATATATTCTCCAACATCGCATCAACCAACATAGCACAGACACCCCTGGAGCTTGAATGGCGAAAGTTAAAAAAGTGCTACAACACAACTCGCAAATTTTTGAGCAATAATTAATTTGCATGGGAGTTAATTGCACGATTTAGTAATAATAATAAAAATAACACTTTTTTAGTAACGGTAAACCACCAGGTGAGATTAATGCTCAAAGCATTATCTACCACCTAACCCTCAGAGTCTTATTATTATTTGGACAGACTCAAATTAATGGGGCAAAATTTAAACATTTGTATTTATTTATTTTTGACACCATATTGCTGTAATTATGTGATTTGTTTTAATTTTTTTTAATTGTTATATCATACTTCTTTTATTGACATTTTGTACATAAGGACTTGCTTTCCCTTAATAAACACCCGTTAACCGGGTAATAAATAATAAATTAATAATAGATAATAAAAAAAAATCATGCACTGGGTGAAATTCGAACCAACGGATCCCTAACTACATGGGCAATAGGTGATTCCGGGGCGAAGATTACCCGCACCTTTTTCGCATGTATGAATTCTCCGCCGAAAAAAGGTGATGTATGAGTTTTGGTGCGGTCCTAATGACTTATAAATTGATTGTTTTTTTTATAATGTACTCTGTTGCTTGTTTACAGTCATCCTGCTGTTTTTAAGTTAGGAGATTATGTTGTAGACAGTTACATTCAGCAAGGCTGTCCCTTTTCCTCCTTGAAGCCATGCCTAGGTTAATTTGTAGGGTTATGGTAAAATACAATAAGGCCATGCCTTGGGTTTTATAGTAGGTTAGGTAAAATACAATGAAGGCCATGCCTTGGGTTTAAGTAGGTTTTGGTAAAATACAATGAAGGCCATGCCTTGGGGTTTATATAGGGTTAGGTAAAATACAATGAAGGCCATGCCTGGGTTTATAGTAGGGTTAGGTAAAATACAATGAAGGGCCCGCCTTGGGTTTAAAAGTAGGGTTAGGTAAAATACAATGAAGGCCACCTTGGGGTTTTATAGGGTTAATAAAAACAATAAGGCCCTGCCTGATTTTTTAATTAAGCCATGCCAAAAGGAAAAAAAAAAAAATAAAAAACCTGCATCAGGGCAATTTCCGGGGGACAAAACAAAAATGACCTTTTTTAGGCGGGGCCCAAATACATTTTTTTTTTTGCACCGAACCATACATAGGGGTTTTGGATTACCCGACAGCGCGTTACCCTTTAAAAACCCCTTTGCCGGAAAGGGGGTTCGGTGCGAAAATTTCCCCACCTTTTTCGTTGTTGAATTCGGGGCCCCGAAAAAAGGGTATATGAGTTCGGGGGCGGGCCAATACTTAAAATTATTGTTTTTTTATATTTAATCGTTTTTTTAACACCCTTTTTTTAAGTTATAATTATTTTAGACTTACATTCAGCAAGGCTTTAAAGTAACTTTCCTCCTTTAAAACCAAACCTTTGGGTTTTTTAAATAGGGGTTTGGGAAAATACAATGAAACCTTGGTTTTTTTATAGGTT
>JAMCCL010000353.1:0-40105 GCA_024516035.1 Bactericera cockerelli
TGGAATTTAGACCAAGAACGGCCATGCCTCGGTCTAACGAAGCGCACTCCCTTCCCCGTGCCAAGAATCAGCTAGTAAAATATATCATGTGGTTATGCTGAGACGTATAACATACATACATGGCATAAGCAGACAACGTGGAAAGAGCGCTGAGCTCAAAGTTATCATTATCATAAAAAAAACACAAAAAACCCCAGCTGGAAAATTACAATACACAAGATACGTATTTAGAAGCACTAATTGCCTTCATACATTTCATGCAGTGGAGATACATATCTACCTCCCATCATCCCACCCCCTCCCACATTAGCACACTAAAGGGATTATGAAATTATTTTTTTTATCACATATAGTTTTAGCCTTTTTCTGTTTGTGTGGTTTAGAAAATGAAATTTAATAACGACGATGAAAAAAAAAAACAATAAAATTAATATTCTCTGGAATGAAATAATTAAGCCGGTACCCAAAAGCGATAGTAAGGATATACGAAGCCAGCGTCGATGGCATGTTGAATACACCGGTTCCCTTCAGAACACCGAAGTTAAGCGACATCCAGCGAGGTTAAGACTTGGATGGGTGACCATTCAAATTCTAATTCTCGTGACGCTGGCTTTTCCCGGCCCCACTCAGGCTGGGTGAGGTCAATGTGAGTAGCAGGTTTGTGAGTTTCCTGCGAATGGAGGGTAAAACCCCCGTCGTGATATGACCATGGCAGTTGATAGCGACGCTAAACCAAAAAAAAAAAAAAAAAAAAAAAAAAAAAAAAAAAAAAAAAAAGGATATACGAAATTGAGTGGCACAAATAATTCGCTGGAATTGAACAAATTTTCATGTCATCTTATGAGTTGAATTTATTATGCTACTACATGGGTCATTAAGTTGTCGAACTAGGTCATAGAGCGTGCCACTAGCGCGCTGTTTGTTTTGAAAACTTTTAGTACTAACGGTCATCAGTCATGTGTTCAGATTTTGTGCTTTGAAAATTATTTTTCTGTAAGTTATTACAAATTAAGTGAAGCTTCTATTGTTTACTTTTAAAATATGGATAAAAACGAGTTTCGCGTCTTGATCAAACATTGTTTTTTGATGGGTAAAAATACTGTGGAAGCTCAAAAGTGTCTAATAAAGTGTTATCCAAATGATTGTTCATCAAAAGGAACAATTTGTTGGTGGTATAGAGAATTTAAAAGTGGTAGAACATCCACCGAAGACAAAGAACGCTCAGGACGTCCTATTGAGGTGGCTACACCAGAAAACACTCAAAAAGTGCTGAAAATCGTGAGAGCTGATCGCAAAGTTAAGTTACAAGAGATAGCTGATACTCTACAGATTTCAAAAGGTACTGTATTTAAAATTTTACATGAAGAATTGGGTATGTAGAAGCTTTTATCCAAGTGGGTGCCGCGTTTACTGACAGTAGACCAAAAACAACAAGGTATTGATGATTCTGAGCATTGTTTGGAGCTGTTTAACAGAGACAGAAAGGATTTTTTCAGCCGATATATAACGATGGATGAGACGCGGATACACCACTATACTCTGGAATCGAAAAGAGCGTCAGCCGAATGGACAGGAGAGGGCGATACCCGACCAAAGCGTCCAAAGACACAAGAATCAGCTGGGAAGGTTATGGCTTATA
This sequence comes from Bactericera cockerelli, assembly GCA_024516035.1. Taxonomy (NCBI): domain Eukaryota; kingdom Metazoa; phylum Arthropoda; class Insecta; order Hemiptera; family Triozidae; genus Bactericera; species Bactericera cockerelli. The sequence goes on from JAMCCL010000353.1 coordinate 1,640, forward strand.
TATTTTGGGACACAAATGGACTTTTCTTCATTGACTTTCTCCCGAAAGGTCAGAAGATAAACAGTGACTATTACATTGCCTTATTGGATCGGTTGAATGACGCTATCAAACAGAAAAGGCCCCACATGGCAAGGAAAAAACCACTTTTTCACCAAGACAACGCTCCAATCCACAAATCAATGAAAACGATGGCAAAATTGAAGGATTTGCGATTTGAATTGCTTCCACATCCCCCTTATTCACCAGACCTGGCTCCATCTGACTACCATATGTTCTCAGACCTGAAATAGAGCTCCAAGGAAAAAAATTTCGATCTGACTATGAGGTCATAGTCACCACTGAAGCCTATTTTGAGGCAAAAGACAAAACCTTCTACAAAATAGGAATCGAAAAATTGGAAAAGCGCTGGAATAATTGTATTAGCCTAAATGGAGACTATGTTGATGACTAAGGTAAAATTTTGCCAAAAAAAGGTTCCTTTCACATTTAGTTCGACGACTTATTGACCCATGTGTTATATCTTTATCTCACACGAACAGGGCCGTGCACTACTTTGCGGGCTTGGTGCCTAACTATAGTAGCTAATACTCTGGGCCCCGGGTCTGATGGCTACTCTGGGCCCCTTAAGTGTAGGATGATTGACATGATTCTAATATTTAATCAATATAAAATATTGATTAAATGACTGGGGACTATAAACAGAGAGTAGACCAGCAGTCTGGCTGGGGTACTATAAACAGGGAGTAGACCAGCATTGGCTTGGTTCTGTGGGCCCTTGTCAATTTTATCAGCCTCCTTGTAAAGACAGTGGTAGAAGTGCTGAGTCATTCCTCCACTGTCTGGCTACCATCGTTCACGATGACGCCACCCTATGATGATGATAAAATATTGATAAGGTAAGTGTTCCAAATTAATCAGAATAAATTTTTACTGTATACATAAATAATAACATATACTATGAGTAAATTATACGATAACAAGTACTTATACGAAAAATGTGTTTTTTAGATTTAAAAAAAAAAAAAAAAAAAAAATCCGTACCAAAGTGAAATAAAAAGTCGCAAGGGATTAAGGGTTTATCACAAGTTGTAACTCTAAGCCGAGTTCTCATGCATGGGATCAGGGTAATGACCTGATGAATTAAAAGCTGAAAAGTCCAGGGAGCATGGCTCATGTCTGGTTGTAAAAGAAGAACATTATTAATCATGGGTGGAAATAAAGGAAACTTGTAGAAATATGCAAAAAAGTGATCAATCCAGACTGAAAATAAATTACTGAACAAGAAGTCTCTTGTCCAAATAATTTGGCATAACACAATTCTATCAAAATTCACGTGAGAAAAAAACTGAACGAAATGCCAAAAATCATGGGGTTAATTCCATCAGCTTCAGGAGAACTCGTTCTTGATTTTTGTGTCATATACATTTTATTATTGAAATTACAACCTACCACACCATGCAGCAGTACGAGTATATCAGTGAAGGCTTAAAAAACCTGAAATAATATTTCCATATTTTGTTATGATATATTGTTAAAAAAGGATACTCGCATAGTAAACAGATACCAGAGAGGCAGAGGAGTTTTCCATTTCAAAGGTCATTCGAGCGAATACCTCCCCCCCTAGTACCCAGTTACCTGGGATAGGTGTTTTGCACACAGGAAGAGAATCCATTGAAGCGCATTTAAGCTCTCGAAATGAAGTTTCATAATATTTCATGAATTTAAAATGGTAATGCAGACCGACCCAAGACTCCAATGGGTGGGCGCGACTGTATGGCTCGGGAGTTGTGGTGTTACTTGTTACTCAGGAAAATATGTCAAATGTTTCCTCGATACTGCAGGGGTACTTAACCACTCTTTCAAAAAGATGCTCATTTCTAAGACCCTGGACAGAGACCAAACGAATCGAAGTAGGTAATGTGTGTTGGAATTACAGTGAGTTTTAAAACAGAGAACTATTCTTTTTAAAACTATTAGTCTTTGAACTTATTAGAAGGAGACCAAAAGCTCAATTTATAGACTCAACTTGAGTGAGGACTACCTACACTAACTCATAACATGGTTTCACAATTCCTAATGGATTGAAAAGAAAAAGTTTAAGTCCTCACATATTTCTATAAGTTAGTGTAGTCCTCACTCAAGTTGAGTCTATAAATTGAGCTTTTGGTTTCCTACTATTAAGTTCAAAGAAAGATAGAAAAAAGAAGTTGGTCGCACATAGAAATATGTGATTCAGGACGAGCCAACTTTGAAAGAAAGTTGGCTGGGAACCATCACTCCAGCTGTAGCCAAGCTGGCTACAAAAACCACAACAACAATAATTCCTAATGTGAGTAAGCAGAGTGCTGGTGAGGCTCTCTAGTCTAGTACCTGGGCGGCATACTTTGGAGCTCCATTTGAGAAATCGAGAACATAAATAAGGCGTTATCCGATTTTCAAAACACAAAAATCCTGTGCTAGTAAGAGAGTACTCGCATTTAGGTTAGTAAAAAGATATCAATGTTACTTTCAGATTCAGAGGTAAAAGTTGTGTATGGGAGCCTTCAGAACGAGTAGCGGGGAAAATAAACGCTAAAATTTATATAGGCTTCACGTAATTTGAAGTCAATTTATTTTTCATGCCCTAATGCGAGATACCTGCCAGGCTTCGTATGAAAAATTTCTCTTGCCTGAAGCGGGAAAACAAATTTATCATTCTCGGATGATATCTCAAGTTAGCAGAGAGATATATTTAATTATGTATCACGTCGAATGTATGGAACACAAACTCCTTCTTTCTTACTAAAGATGTGGCATTCTGAGTGAATTGAGTCATTTTCAATTATCCTAGCAATCTTGCATATGAAAATTTGAAGACACAATAATTCAAACTGGAAAATCAATATAGATAGGTAGTGACACCGATGTTAATTTTTATTTTTTATTGAAAGTTTCACTGAATAGAACCAAGCAGTCTAAGCATCCTCCTTTGATGAGGAATATTAACACATTTATAAGGATTTAGGGTAAACACTCCATTCTTAAAATATTCTATGCATAATGGATTCGAGTGACATCAAATATCTAATTAAAAACTGAAAATTTAATATTTTACCCCTCCAATGACAGCTAGTATGCACAAGCAAAACCTCCGTCCGGTTAAACACAAATCCTTTTCTGAAATTATTGGCATGAAAAGTTTAAAATATCTCCCGAATGTACAAAAACATGCAAAACATTTATTTTTCCTGCTAACGAGTAAAGGGCGTATATAAACAATGAAGGAGTGGTGACCATCATTACGCAGGAAGGGGTATTCAAATTCTTAGGAGAAGAGCTTTCATATTAAATTTCATTTGAAGCTTTCTCTTCTGACGGACTGGGTCCACACGTGCTTGGGGATTTATCAGACATCACGGAATACAAAATACAAAGAAAACTTTATTCAGGTCAGAGAGAAAGCGTTTCTCAACTATAAACGAGTCTTTTCTTTTTGCGCGTCATCAAGCACCTCGGCCAAGGTGTGAAGAAAGCCCTAATAGAAAAAAGAGACATATTGTTTAACCCATATCATTAATCAAAACATCAAAACAACATTGTCACGATAAATAATAAAATAAGAGTATACTATACAAGTATACACATTATGTATTTATGCAACTGAAGACCCAATAACAATAAGATGTTATTTTATGATATTACGTTCAACTAAATAACAGAGTGACATGGTAATGAACTTTTCATTGACTGTAAAACAAAGGAAGCTACACTAAACATACTGCCACAACTTTTCATGATCCATGAAGATGACCTACAGAGGATAGCATATCCCCTCCCATGGGGAGAAGCCACTTTAGACACGTCCCTCCTCGTGTCCTCAGTGGATACGGAAATGACACTCCATCTCGTGCTTTCAGGATATTGTTCCCCGTTAACTCCCAGAGAAAGGAAGAGGAAAAGATGGACATGACCATTTCCTTTTTTGGAGCAATTTTTTGATAAATGTTGGAAAATAGGTCTGCCTTTTCTTCGCTATATTCTAAAATTCAAAGATTTAAGAGTTGAGCGTTTTAAAAGTCATTCAAGAGACTCAAGAGTGAATTTATTGTATTGCTTTGATTATAATTTTCATTTTTCGCATGAAAATAGCAAAAAGCAAATTTGAAAAAGCAATTGAATAGCCTTCAAGTGGGAGTCAGAAGACAATTATTATAATTTCTCCTTAAAACAGGACCTTCTGAAAATAATAAGGGGGTTCAATTATTACTTCCAAGAATATCTAATACACATTCATTCAATTTCTAGATATCGCAATATTGTGTTTTATTTTTACTATACAGTACTCTTTATCATGATAATAATGATTTTACTATACAGCTAATAAGCAGACCAAATAAAATTGAGTATGAGTCACTTATTCAACAAAAAGGTCAGAGAATCCTCAAGCACGCAAGACACTGAATACAGGACCTACCACGTTAGAAACTCCTGTGATAACCACCAAGCCAAGAAGGGCTTTGTAAAATGCTATCATATTTTCATGACTTTTTTTCAAAAAGACGAAGCAGAACATCCTGTGAAGAAGAAATGAAAATATCCGACCTCCTGCTGAGAAGAAATAATCAGATTCTTCAACTCAAGAAATCATTTCCATCAAGCTTTATAAGAGACAAGAGAGCAGGGATCCAAATGAGATTTCCCAAATTCGTGGTCAACTGTTTCCTCTTGCTCAGCAGAGGGGCTTCCAGATGAAATAATTCTGACGTTTAGGGGGATTTTTTTTTGTCTGAACCCAAAAATGAAATGGGCAGACGGCAAACATGTTGGAAATGACAGGCTGACGAGCCCCCGCCCGCCTCCACTTTCCCGCTCACAGACATAAATGAACTCAGAGGGAAAAATATGTTTGATGGAGAAAATTTATTATTTTTGGAAACGAAGCAGAATGATGAGCGAGGATTTTCATCTGCTGAATCTTACGGAAATGTCTTAGAGAACTGTACAATACAATAAGGCTCATATTTTAGGTTTCCCAACAATATACAACCAACTGTGCTTTCCGTCTCTAAGCGGTTGGCGTTTGAAAAGAGAGACTTCGACCTGTGGTCACTCGAAGAAGAAGGAGAAATGTCCTTCTTCTTTTCACAACGATATGAATAGAAATTGTGCAACATAGTATTCCAGACGGAAATAAATGGACAGGATAACATTAACAAGAGCTGATATGACAGTGGATATTAATACCGGTATGAATTCAATGAGAAAAGAGCTAGACTACGAAACATTGGACTGTCATTTGTAAAACCTCTGCAGAGAAGGGATAGAGACCTCACAAACATGTGGAAACACATTTTTGATTTATGTTTCGAGAAGATTAGAAAATACCCTGCCTTTTTAAGCTCCCCCCCCACTCCTGATATTGCTGAGTGTGGTGGTATATCATGATGCATGAACCTTAAGGCGCTTATCATTTTTCTTGCCAGTTTGAGAATCCGAACTCGAAATTTTTGATAAAGGGCAGCTATTAGTTTCAATCAGATTTCACACAACATTCGCTTTTCTCTTAATCATTCTCTTCTTATTTCAAATCTCTTTTCTTTTTGCAGGTAAGTGTTTACGCTGCTTACGGTGTTCAATCTTGATGGTGTGAAATTGTAAATTGTCATGATAGGAAAAATAGAGACCAAGAATTTTTCAAGCTCAGAAGGAACAATGCTATTATTCTCATAGAAAATAAGAATCCCAAATGGAAAAAAAAAAATATTTGAGAGAACATACTTTGGAAAGAAAAAAAACAATAACTTCTCTGCTCTTATAGACAAAATCTGGCGAGAAGAAAGTGAACTCCCGTTCCTTGGGTGTAACAGATTTCCTGCGAAAGCTCTGAACTTTTGAAAGAATTTTAAATTTATGAAATTCAACTTAACCAACACCTGTGTAACACGATTCACTTTAGAGGAATGAAACATGACAGAATTTATTTCAGTGAAAATTTTCATATTTATTTCGATTGAATTTTTAAGATAACATGAGATTATTCAAAAGATTTAATGATGAAAGAGTCACCCAATACTTTTTGTGATCCATTCACAAATATCTTGTTCAACCTCAAGAGCTTCATTTTTTTCTTGAATGGATGAGCTTTCTGCAGTGCCAGGTCAGTGAATGAATGGGGGTTCAGGTTGATCATTATGGCTTGAACCGGGTGAACCCTTCAATAAGTAGATCATGGAGATGATAATAATCATTGCTCCTGCTAGGATGGAGAAGACTAGTACTATTGTTTGAGGTTCCATTCTACTTGCGGTGGATTTTGAATACTTTGCTCTATTTTTTTGTGTTGAAATACAGCTCATAAATATCTTTTAGCCAGTATTTTGAACTCTCAATACATAAAATTTTCTTCAAAGAACTTAAAAAAAACCTGTGTTTCAATTGGAGAAGAAAAGTTTAGGGACAGTGGATATAAAAAAGTAACATTTTAAATTTAATGAATAAATATCTGACGCGAATAGTTCCTCGAAGTTGCATTTAGTTGGCCACATACATAATTTTAGAGAAAATTTTAGAATCATATTTTAAAAGGATAAAAGACTCCTCTGGGATTTATTTCTATGGCACTTTCATATTGTTACTAAGCGCATAGTATAAATGAAAAGAGAGAGAATGCGAGACCGGTGTAGAGAGATAATGAGGAGTGGAGGAGAACGGAAGAAGGAAATGGAGGAGAGGAGAGGACAAGAAGGATGCCCGGACTGACAGAGAGTAAGAGAAGTTTAATGAGAAAACTCATTTCAGATTATTAAACAGAGAAATATTTTTCTTTACTTCAAATTTTCAAGAATATTTCTTTGCTTCTTCGAAACGTGTCTATATTCTCTTTCTGGATGAGAGGTTTCATCTGAACATGACCACCTGATTGAATGAAGACAACAGATGAAGACAATGGGAGATAATGAAGACTGATGAGTTGCGGATCTCAATGGAGGAGGAGGGAGAAAACTTCCACGAGCGATAAGGCAGGGACGACCCACATTTTCCGTATGGTGTCAAACTGTCAAAAGCAAAATACGAGTAAATATCTGGCACTGCAGTCATTTCAGTTCTCGAGAACAAATTAGTGCTATACCTCTTGAAAGTTTCCTGAAGAATATGAAAAAAGAGCCTTAATTCTAGGAATTGAAGAGTCATAGAGAAAGCATTCTGCTTGGAAATGGTGATTTTTTTTTCATTAAGTGAAAAATACTTTCTTCTTTTAGGCATATTATTTCTCTTCCGTCTTCTACTTTTCTTTTTGATCTTCCGTATATTTCTTCTTGGTGTAGGTATATATTTTCAACACAAAGTTTCAAGATTAATACTTCACAAGCTTTCTTTTCCGTTCTTACTTCTTCAAAAAATTCTGTAATACCACCGCATCATATTGCTATTATATCAAATGCGTGCAGAACTCAGATTTTTCACTCGATGAGCTATTGAAAACCGTTCATCCTTGAGGAAAAGTATAAATGAAATGATTTTTGAATATTCCAGGAAAAGGTATTGCCTTTTCGCATTCAGGGAAAATAGGCTGGGTGGGGCTTTATTGAAAATGTAAAATTGGAAAAAATATTACACGGAATAAAATAACGGCAAGTTACTCACTGGCGGGCGTAAAAACTGTTCTGCCATACCCAGGTCCCCCAGGAGAGGCTGGTGTATCGGGTATCAATGATTTATTATGCTGTACGGTTCAAACATATCTCTTGTAGATATATGTATAGTATACTTGGTAAATAATTACTTATTATGATACCAAATATGACAATAATTCCTACATCAATTTATTATTAATCAACTTAGTACCTAGCTTGCATGTTCCGTTAGTTCATACTTAACAAACGTTTTTTTACATCAATAATTCATCAATTGAAGAATAGACAATAGACATTCATATTTGTTTGGTGTAACAAAAGGATACGATGAGAAATCTGGTTTCAAATACAATTTCTATTGATATTTATGTGGTTTCATACAAGGGAGATAACGGATAAACTTGATCAATTATTTTAGATGAGTTCCAGAAATTGAACATTAGTAAAAAAAACCAATTAACTCACCAGAAAAATGGATGACATAATAAAGTTGGAAAGTCAACAGTATATAGTGAAGTATGAATTCTTTGTTGTGATGGAAGAACATCTTTACAATATTTGTGGGTAGCGCAGCATTACTGAGAGCTGCCTTTACTTTTCTCAATCATTATCATTATTTTCTTATTACACAAGTATGCCGCCACACTTTGTTACTTACACTAGAAGCTACTAGTTTTTCATTACGAGGTATCTCACTGGATGAATGTCTGGAAATTTTACTATTTAAGGTAATGTTCTCCATCTATCACTTGGGTATCTGAAGCTATTTACTATGCTCGTTATGTCAGACGCACTTCACTCTGAACCTCACATAGTTGCAGAGAGCAACACTATTAAGTAAACAATACTGCATGCAATGCAATAGACAGATGGGGAGAACTTCTCATCCACAACAGACCGAGAGCGGTCACAAATGACATTAGCTATAACTTCAGAGGAAATTAATTTCCTAAATAACCGTACACTTACAGCTTATCTACAATAGACGTAGATAGCCAGCGTCGATGGCATGTTGAATACACCGGTTCCCTTCAGAACACCGAAGTTAAGCGACATCCAGCGAGGTTAAGACTTGGATGGGTGACCATTCAAATTCTCGTGACGCTGGCTTTTCCCGGCCCCACTCAGGCTGGGTGAGGTCAATTTGAGTAGCAGGTTTGTGAGTTTCCTGCGAATGGAGGGTAAAACCCCCGTCGTGATATGACCATAGCAGTTGAAAGCGACGTTAAACCCCACTTAAAAAAAAAAAAATAGACGTAGATAATTAATATCAATCTGTACATTTAGCCCCGGCTCCTCAGTCGGAAGCAGCTACATGTAAAAATTCACATCTGTGTAGGTTTGTTAGAGGAGAACTCTGAGGGTGGGGTAATCGACTTCTAAATGAAGAATCAATATTATTACTCCATTATTGGAATTAATTTAGGTTGTCATATTCACATTTCCCGTAAAACCACATTCGTTCGGTTTGGATTCAAATTGCTTGAATTTCCGGAATACTCATTCACTTGTGCGTTGTCCGCAATGCAAATCTAATTAAGCCTGGGGAGGATGCACACTGCCATGTTTCAATCTCATACGAACAATGACCTTACATTCAGTTTTGGCGGAACAGACAAGAGACACTCGGACTTGTATACATGAAGTCCTTTGTTCTAAGTGATACTTTGAAACCCAAATTCTGAGACCCTGCACCGACCTCAGTAGCTTGATCGAGAAGGCGGCAGACCTGTAACCTGGAGATCGGTGGTTCAAGTACCGGTTTCAGCGTAGATTTAGTAAAACGAGTTTGAGTAGTTGAGATATCACGAAAGTGATAAACACAAATATGATAACTTTTTTAAATTTTCTGAGACCCTGCCACTGCCATTCATCCAATCATGCTATACTCAACATATCTTTTACGTAAATTACATTCATACTTATAATTTTAAAAAAAAAAACAAAAAGGAATGCATTTTTTCTATCTACATTGGAACAGTTTTGTAGTAAAAATATGTATGTAACATATGTAATATGTATGCATAATATGAGCTGAGGAAGTAGGTCAAATGTGAGTAAAAGTTGGAAGGGTATTATTATTTTAAATACAATTGCAAACACCGAGCGACAGTTGCTGAAATTTACGACGGCAATATGAAAGGGACTGAAACAATATTTAACCTCTTTCGCTATTATTACATCGCGTTTATTGTTGTTATTATTTTTAATGGAAGAGTAATTAATTTTATTTTCATGCCGCATAAGCGTGTGCAGAATGTTGCTCTCCGCTTTCCCGAGCAAGGCTTTGTTCCTGGGCCTCCCGATACCTAGGCAGTTCTGTTCTACGGCCACGCTGTGATTTGGAAAGTATTTAAGGTGATAAGGATGGCGCTACTAACCATTCATAGCGCTTATATTGAAGCAATAAGCAAGTTAAGCGCTTATATTGAAGCAATCAATAAAAGTATAAAGATCTATTTAAAAAGAACTAATTTTGACCGCGACAATCTCATCCACCCAACCTTTTAACCAGACAAATCACTAGGATTTGATTTTGTTATGTTATGTTTGAACTCACTATGAGATAGAAAGACAGACGGTTTCACAGGAGTTCGTTATTTCGATCCACAACATACCTGAAACAAGAAGAAGAAAGGAGGTAATTAGATTTTCAGACAAAATTCATTCCCAAAGTTGGGTATTTTACATATTTCCAAAAATAGTCGTTCGCAATTTAGATACTTCATAGTACTGCAGAAAGGTATAAATAGAATAAAAACTACCACTACCCGAGTATTTTAGCTCGTTATTATGTACGAACAGATTTTTTTAAGTGAGAATAAAAGAAATAGAGAGGAAGAAGAAATCATTAGGACTTTAGGGGAATTTTAACAAAACGAGATTTTTGAAAACTCTACTAGAATAATAAAGGCACCAACTTCAGGGTCAAAAATAATTTATGAAGCTTTTCATTAATTTTTTTTTCTTTATTTTTTAGGACAGAACAAAGACATGCCTACCTGCAGAACAAACAGATTCTTACGATCTAATGCTCAAGGAAACATCCATAATACACATCTTAGAGCAAAGACAATGAGCAGCACAAAGGAACACCGACCACTTAAACATCCCCGACAGAAAAGAGAATACAGAACGAGCGTAAAGAACATGGAAAACATTCATAAATAAGTTGGGCGTCTTTCGCATGAAAGCAAAAAACCTCTCAACGAGGCCTGCGGGCCAGAGAGTATTCCTCCGAGAAGACAAAAGAACTGCCGGAGAAGAAGATCCAGATTGGTGGGAGATGGAGGAGGACGAGAAAGATAGAAGGAATACACAAGAAGATGAACAACTACATACCCGAGTATGAGGACAAGATACCAAAGAGACATGCAAAGATGTAAGAAGAGGTTGACAGAGTAGCAGAGTGTAAGGATGCATTCTTATCTTTCAAAATAAAAGTGGAAACTCTCCTTAGGAGGCAAAACATGAAAGGAGCTCATTATTCCGAGATGCTGTGAAGTGGTAAGATGTAAGTGCAGACAAGAAAGCGAAAAGGATCGCAAATAGAGAGAAAACTAGTCCACTTAGATGTACATTTTTTGGAAGTGAGGAGGTACTTTTCAGAACCCATCCGCTTGAGATTTTTTTCAAGAGTTTATCTAACATGTAACTTAAAAACATTGTTTGAAGAGTTGTACATCTATATGCATAACATTGAATTTTGTATATATAAACAAAATAACAATTCCATAACAACATTTACTAATAATAATCAAATGCTAAACGTTCTAATCCTGAATAATGGAAATATTAAGATAACTTTAATTATACTTTTGCTCCTAGGTTTATTAATTGAAGAAAAAAAAAATATTCATGGATATATAAAAGCGTAGGTATACTGACAATATTATAGTTGACATATACACTCACCGGCAGAATTAACCGGACACTTGCTATTTTTCCATTTGACTCCATGTATTGCCTTACGAACTAAATATGAATAAACTTTTTTTGAAGTTTAAATTGTCAAGTTATTATTATTTTAACAGTAAACCAACAGTATGGACATTTATTTGGAACAGAAGAAACATGTTTAACTTTTTAGTCATCAAAGTTTTATTAATAAATTTAAAAAATGTTCTTTCTATGAGGTATAAATTTCCATTTCGTTTGTTTTCTATCAGAATGAAAGTGACTGAACAGGTTAAACATGCTTTTTCTGGTCAGTATTAACCTCCGTACTGTTGGTTTTCTATTAAATGAAAAATGCCTTGAAAATGTTATTTACAAAAAAGTTAAGTCAAAAATAGTCCGTAAGGAAATACATGGACTCAAATGGAAAAACAGGAAGTGTCCGGTTAATTCTGCCGCTGAGTGTATATCCAAAACATGCATTTATTACGTACAATTTACTTTTTTAACAAAAACAAATTTGTTTATACCGTTGCCCAACAGTTTGAAAAGGCATCATTTAAAAACAATAATTTTACAATATTAATAAAAATAGTCAGCATTATTATTTAAAAGAGAAAATCACACTTTTAAAACATTTATTATATCAAATTAATTGGCTTACAATTTTCTTAGATAAAATCATTCGAGATTTAAAATTAAAATTACATTAGTCTCCCCAAAAAAAAAGGTTTTGAACGCTAATGAAAAAATAATATTAGAAAACGAAAAAGCTTAAAGATCCATGTACGAGAGAAGGCATATTTCAGTAAGGCTTTTTCAATGGGACCTACAGAACAGGCCACTGTTCTGCACGGGAATAATTTCGAAGCTCAGGACCATTTGGCGTTTTGTAAAGAGAAAAATAGGACCAAAGTTTGCCTTAATTAAAGATACTTGAAAACTCAACTCTTCTTTTTAATTTCACCTGGAACTTCGGAAGGATCTTCTTCAAGAAACTTTTCTTCTTCGGTTCTTTTTTTTTTTTTTTTTTTTTGCTTTTTTGTTGACTAAAAAGTTAATATAAAAGTACAACGCTCTTTCTTCGATTAGCTTCCTCAGTCCAGATGAATTCTGCGGAGCTGTGTAAAATTGTTTCTAATTAAATGTGTGGTGAGGGTGTCATTTTGTTATTATTTTAATTAACCTGATTTCTCCTTTCTTAGTACGAGTAAAAATCTTCTTTGAGATTTAACATGATAACACAGATGTAACATTTTGAAAACTTTTTTGGTGCAAAAAATCAAGATATATACGATTCTTCATATAATAATGTTATGTAGAAAAGTATTAGAAGTAAGACTTTCAGTATTGTTAAATTAGAGAATTTTCTAGCAGTACAAGGACACATCGTCTTCTCACTTTAGTTGAAGGTTATTTAAGTCTACTTGAAGTAGTTAATTATGGAAATTCTACCTGTACTCTGTAGTAGATAATGTTTGCCTAGTACCCATGCCCAGGACTGTGAATTAAAACTATGGTTTCAGTTTAGCGTATTTTTTGCAGAGTAAGCACCCTCCAAAGTAATTCTTTCTGAGTTAATGTATTTTTTTAATTCAAATGTTAAGCACATGAACTTTTTCTTTTCTTTTTTTCCCCCTAAATTTTTTCAGAAAGTTTGTATACTTCGAAAAGAAGACAGAGAAAATCTTCCATGGTTTGCCAAGTTCCTTACCCCTGAACACAGTAATGGATTAAACTGGACTGAAATTCAGAAAGAAAAGAAAGGGGGAAAGAGAAATATTAGGGAAGAGAGGAGAGAACGTGAAAAGTGCACTTGGCGCATTCACCAACTACTGGAGTATAATAATGTGAGTCTCACTCTCTTAAGGATCTAGATCGAGGTTCTTCACCTTATTTCGCAAAGGGAGGAAAAAATGCGGGACAAAAAATACTAAATATGTATGTCTTTAAAAGGTATTATGGTATCAGTATCACGAAATCTACGTTTTATGTCTTTCACTCAAGTGCTATTAATAGTGATAAAAAATAAAGAAAATTAGCAAAGGACGGTAAAAATTAGCATAATCATCTATCTAATTGAGAGAAATACTGTTAACAAACAACAAAAATAAACTGATAACACAATTATGTTCAAAAGAATTAGTTAATTCTACAGCAAATATACCAATAATCCACAGTACATAGATCACAAGATAAAAGCAAATTAACAATTTAGTTTGAAGTGTTTGCTTTAATTATAACGGAATTTTTCAGCATTTTTTGTTTCCATATTTTACACATTCCAACTCCCTCTTTCTCTGTCTCTCTTGCTTCCCCTCTAGCAGTCTAGATAAGTCGAGCCTCGCTATTTTGTTGTCATAAGATAATAATGCGAGATAAAAGTACAAACTGAATGAATTCCATTTCGAAAATAGAAAACTGCACGAACAAAAGCCTACCTCCTCTGTTCCTAAATGAGGGATATACTTGGATGTAGAAATTTTCTCAGGTCTTTTCCTTTCTTTAATCATAATTAAAAATCGCATTTCCTCATAATAGTAGCATCATTAAAACTCGGTATATTTTCACGCTTTTTAACTACGATTCTAAAGCATAATTCTTAGATTATGTCATTTTAACAGGTCTTGAACATTTCTTTCACTTTGCCTCCTAAATATACTTGAGATCGGCATTTGCTATAGCTTTTTATGAGCTAATATTTGCTAATAAATTTTACATTTTCAGTATATTTATGGCTCAAATTAAAAACGTAATATAATAATGTGGCTCTAAAATTATATTTATGCCTAAATTTTCTAATACAAGATACTTGAGTTTTAAAAGAAAGTAGCTCTTGAAAGAATTCCCATTGTGTAACAAAAGGATAGTATCTTGTTCCATTTTTATTTTGCTGATGACATCTAGGCTTAATTAAATATAAATCCACCTCCCACCTTCTCCTTCCCTAGGAGAGAAGTTCATTAAAACTATCTCTCCCATCTCCTAATCTCTCTCCTCATCTCTAAAATATTTCCATTTGTTCCTCCTTAATATTTCCATCTCCTTAACAAACATGATTGGGATCTTATGCAGAGGCACGTTGCTCCTGATTGAATAAAAGGCCAACTCTGGAGAGTCTCTAGAACTACAATTTATTTCTACCCACCAACAATAAGAAATCGAAATCACCACTTTCGTAGAAGTATTATCAGATTTTACAAGATCTTTTGAAAGAAATTGCAGGGAATTTGGAAAAAACATTAATTTTTTAAACCAATCTTTGCATAGGTATAAAATAAGGACTCCTAACCCCTATCCCATGGATGTAGAATTTGAACGCATGGTACCTACATTTTCTTCTCCATTTGGTTCAGATACGTTTTGTTAGAAGATAATAAGTTAAATCCATTTACCTCTTTTAGTGACCTTTTTATGTCTTGTTACATCCATGTCTTGGAAAAATTACCTATCTATATAACTTCCTGTTTAAGAGAAACATATGTTGAACATATAATATAAGTACAATGAAATGTAAATGTAGTAGCTAATTAGAGCGCCGATCAGTAAGTTGGCGAATAGCAAACTTATGATTCAATCACAGAATACTTTCAGTATCAATATTCTCAACTTTACATATGCAGCTGCTGCGAGTTTTCACAAAGGCTGGGTGCACTAATGATGTGACTCCTCTCAAGTGGAGTTTTAGCTTGGAGCTTCATCGAGTTAGCATGGAAAAAGTTGATTTCATTGCTAACTTGTGTGAGTATGGAGGGAAATGATGTAATTATTGCTGACGTCGTAGTATGGTATTAGTAACACTTGTGATTACAAGTTAGTGGAATCTATATATGTTCGATTTCACGCTGTTATCTGAGAAATCTTTTTACTCTGCAAATATTAAAGACATGATAGTTATTAACAAAGACACAAAAGTTGATGGTATAAGTTGTATTGTTATCATTTTATTACATACAAATAAGAATTAGTTGATGGTAATTTCAGGTTATCAAAGACGTTTTCCCGGTTTTCAAAACTCTATTATGCAAACAACACTGATATAAATACACAACATTTAAAACACTCGAAAACTAGACCAATAGAAAACACCAAAAGCTCTAATACCATGATAAAGTGGTTCCCAAAATTGAATAGCGACAGTCGACACACTTGTAGAAAGCTCACATTTAGGTCACGCCAATGGAATACTTGGTTCTTTTTCTAGTCAAGAACAGCTAATCAATAATAAATAATGAGTTTGATGTCACGACAAAGATAGCTAAATGTTCATTATTAGGAAAATAAGGTAGATACTCTGTTTCTGACCTTAAAAATAGTCATTGATAGAGAAAGAATAGTTGAAATAAAAGTACACCGTTAGTAATTAGCATTAGAAATCTGATAATCGAGGTTTCAGTATTTTTCTATTTGCTACCAATCATCTTGTGTGTAAGCTCACAATTACTTACAAGGATTACTATCGGCAGTCTATTTTAAATGAATGATTTCTACGGTTCTTTGTGAGCAATTAAGTAATTAACAAAGCTTGAGTGAAAAAAGAAATAAACAAAGATGGAACCGCCAAGTACAGGTATGATTGTGTAGGTATTTCTGCGTAGTTACTTATATTTTCAGTACAAGAAGTAAAAGTTGCCATTGTAGAAATAACAACTACGGTATGATCATGTTGCTATTTCTCTTCTCCGTGAGTAATAGATAGAGAAGTAATAGAGATACAAAATAGCTTCTACATTGCACTTAACTGTCTTTGCTAGAGACAATTAAAGCAAAATATATTAAACATAGACAATTAAAGCAAAACTTCCGACGTATATCTAAACGGTTCAGCCTTTTCATCATTAACGGTAATGTTTAACTGACAATATTGAAGTAAGTTAATCAGGTATCATATTTGTGTGTTTGCAATATGGAGTAATATGGAGACACAAAAAAAGTTATCATATTTGTGTTAATCAGAATCGTTAGGTATGTCATAATTATTTAAACTCGTCTTACTAAATTTTGGACGAACTTGGGATTCGAACCAACGAACTCTAGATTACGAGTCCGCAAACAATGAAAAAATACTTCCGATTTCTAATATTATAAATTTATCGGAAGTATTATGACGGAAGTTAAATGATGCAATGGTCTAAGATAACTTTCTGATACTGGTGAGCTTTCCATAGATGGTCCATATTTATTTTGAAAAAAGCACAGAGGCTGCTGAATTATTATTCAATCAATCACTATCACCACTCCTCCATCACAAAGGGAAGTAAATGAATGCTACACATACCACCTCACTCGCGTATGTAAAATCAATTACTCACGCTGTATGCCTTCTATTAAAGGGTGTGACAAATGTACACAATACACTGAAAATTTCCTTTCTATAAGATAAGGAAAGTAATAATATTGATTACAACATGATGATTATCCTGCATACATCTCTGTAACAGCACAGGAGATGGACTTGCTACGCCTGCGAGTGACTGAAATTACCCACTCAAAACAATAAGTCGGATGCCAAATAACTGCCAGAATAAAGTTATTGTTATTGTGGCGTATTTAAATGTAGCTATAAAGAAATAAACGCTCATGAAGCTTCCTCAGGAAAGCTCAAGTGTTGACACTCCGGTGTTTACAAGCATCACCTGCCCTTGTGTCTGTCACATTCAAACCTGACAGCCTTTCAGAATAACGACAATCGTTAAGAGGCGCGAACTCTTTATCTTTTCTACCTCCCTGACTTTCCAGGGCAACTCATTAAGAGAATGTGTCATAGTAATATTCATAGTGTCAAGTAGGGAAAGGCTCTCTAGTCGCTACAGCCGAGAGGATCATTTCGAGTGTGAACTGGGGCAGAAGTGTTTGGATTTCAAATGCAAATAATGACTTTAGAACTTGGGATGGAGTGCTCTATATGTAGCGACCCCCACCTGCCCTCGATAGACGCTGCATTTATACGCTTCAAGATTTGTGTAAAGTTAAAATCCGTTTCTACTTTCTACCTTCATGTATCAGGAATGTTTATTTTTTCAATACTCAAGCTTCAATGCCTTTTCTACTCCATGGATTTTGCCTTTTTTAAATCATGAAGATACAGACAGCAAGATCTTATATGGCCTGCCTACAATTCTGGAGACGTTGTAAGTACAGATATTCCAATTTTACCATTATTTCTTCTAAATGATCTTTTTATTTAAAAACAAATATGTAGATTGTATTGACTTGTTTCCATGGTATAAGAGTTGAAAATAATAGTCATAGAAAAATATAAAAAGCAAACACAAGGACAAGACGGTAAACTCAACACCAAGTGCTATAAAATAAATGGAGCACAAAAAAAAGAATATTCGAAAAATACTTGTAAATATTTTCAGAAATCAGTCTAAAGAATGTCTTATTTCTCTTAATTTAAATTTTTGTATGACAAGGGACGCATCTCCACTTACCTTTTCATTTCCACATGCAGTTCTATACATCATACAGAAGAGTCATATGCAAAATTCTCGGCATTTTAATTTCACACCCAATTTACTTCAAGGCAGACAACAATTCCGAACTTCCCTATGGTTGAGTAAGCATCTGGTTGCCTATATTTATATGCTCTTGTTACAGGCACATAAATCACTTCGCGCAGTCTACCACACTCCTTCCTCACGCATCCTACCCACCAGCCACCAGAATTAAATCACTTGTCGGCCTCCATTTTCCTTCTCATTTTTAGCCTCCACTCCATCTTTATCTGATCAATAATCCAGGACACTTTGAATAAATTTATGTAGGTAATTAAGATAGAAAGCAATAAAACTAGTACCTACGACACCTTTGCCTTACGTACATTCCATGGCGATTCCTCATTATTTGAAATCGTCTTTTAGACTGTCCTGTCTATTTCGTATGACATGCACGAATTTAGATAACGTCGTAGAATCTCTCAGAAGAAATTTCGAACGAACAAATCTCCCTCCCAGAATGGTGACATTCTCTTCCTGGCGCAAAAAGTGTTCTAAGAAATAAGCCTGAGTTGGAACGCTGGCTGCTTAGTATCACTATCCGTCATACACAGCTACGAAGTAAAACACCGTCTTTCCGATTAACAAAGTTTACCAGGAAGAAAGCCTGAAGAAAGAGAAGGGAGGAATAAGAGGGAGAGAGAGAGATCAGGGCTGGCGTAGGGTAGGGAGGGAGAAAACTTGTGCCTGTAATTAAATAAAGAAAGGAACATGTCACTCGAAAACAGGAGAAGGAGGAGGAGCTTGGCCCGAAAAAATGCTGAGAGAAATTCCGGTCCTCTAATCCTTCACGTCATATTTTCTTTCTTACAGCTCCTCATCCTCCTCTTCCTCCTTCTCCTCCTCTTCCTTCTCCTTCTCCTCCTCCTCCTCTTCCTTCTCCTCCTCCTACTCCTCCTCCTTCGCCTCCTTCTCCTTCTCCTCCTCCTCCTCTTCCTTCTCCTCCTCCTACTCCTCCTCCTTCGCCTCCTTCTCCTTCTCCTCCTCCTCCTCCTCCTTTTCTCAATCCAGGTGTCCAAAAAAAAGTGAAAGAAAATTTATTACTTTTCTGCTTTCATATTTATGGAGGAGCCTTCTCGTCCCTCCTCTTGACAATGATTTCTGGGCACATAGCTCACGAAGGTGAAAAAAAATGACACTCCTGTTTTCTCTCAACTTTTTTTCTTTCTCATACCCTCAAATTCGATCTTGCCTCTCTCAGCGAAAAAGGACAGGTTCGAAACTTCAGGAGAATCGGCTCGGAACAGCACAAAGTTGTCCACTTCCTCATTTGCATAAATATATCTATAACTGTTTTTCATACAGCACATTTAGTCCGCGGGTAGGATATTTCGTCCTCCCACTCATCTATCTATGATCAACGTTGCCCAAAAATGAGATAAACAGAAAATAGATAACAATCTATGGGAAATCAAACTACCGCTTGGAAAGCACCGTTTTCTATGTTCACCAGTAAAGGGACCAATCCGGGAGCAATAGTTAGATCGGGCCCCAGAAAAGAATTTGGAAAAAAGCAATTAGGAATGTTTGGGTTTTTTAATAGATTTATTGGGCACAGTTATTTCCAAGAAATATTTCCTCGTGACCAAGACCATGCATGATGGAAGTGCTTCCACACTCCTTGGTCCCTTAGGGCGAAAATTGAAAGCAAACTTGAAAGGTATACTTTGTCGAAAGGAAAACGTAAATATTTTATGATTTTCTAGATCCCTTTACCTTTGAAAATTATGCCTACTAGATACTCTTTATCCTCCCTCCCTCCCTCTCTCTCTCTCTCTCTCTCTCTCTTTTGTCTGTCTGTCTCTCTCTCTCTCTCTCTCTCTCTCTCTCTCTCACACACACACACACACACACACACACACACACACACATCCTCACGCAGCAATACTTAGCCGAACCATTTTCGCGTTGCGACTTAGCCGAACTTAAGAAAAGTTTGTCCGATTTGAATAAGGTTTATATCAATTGCTAGCAATTTTAATTTAAGAGATACACACTTCTCGGTTTTTTTTTACAATTCTCAACCATTTCGAAAATAATTGAAAAATTCTAACGTTCTGCTAATTCCCGAGCGCGAAGCGACCAGTGCCGGTCTCTAAAATTTCCTCATTCAGCAATACTTAGCCGAACCATTTTCGCGTTTGATACTTAGCAGAACACGCAAATGAAAAAATAGTACTTAACCGAACATTAACGATTTTTGAGCCAGCGTTGAAGGCACCGGTTCTTGTAGGATCACCGAAGTTGAGCAACGTACATCTTCGTGATGCTGATATTCCGGCCCAACAAAGGCTGGGTGAGGTTTATGTGGATAGCCGGTTTTTTTAGTTTCCTGTGAAAAGAGGGTAACACCCCCGTCGTCATATGACCATGCAGTTAAAAGTGGGGTTTAACGTCGCTTTTAAAAAAATAAATAATTGAAAAGTATATATTATTGTCGTAACATAGCTTTGCTCGGGCAGGAAAATGGAATGATTAAATCAAGGCATTATCTACTTAATGGAACGAAACTTTACGTGTGATAAGTTTGGTCAGATGAGTCAGGTCCTACTATTAGGTACTTCCTAAATTTTCTAATATAATTATAATAGGAATGAAACATATAAGTTCTCAGGAAATTACTATACACACCTCTTGGTAAAACAAAATAATAATCATCGAAATAATTTGAAGATAAAAAGCACTGCCAATTATGGACACAATACTTCCTCGTGATTATTTCACATTATATACACGTAGGAAATTTTAATCAAAATCCATTGAGTAGTTTCCGAGATTTGCGCGTTACAAGGAATATTTTTAATAGACCGACAGACGGACACAAAACCAAAATTGCTCAGAGCAAAAAAATGTTTTTTTTTTTTACAGAAACGAACACAATACTAATATTTCTAATATTAGAAATATTAGTTTCTAATATTAGAAATTTCTCGGAAGTAATACACTGTCAATAAATTATTAACACAATACTTCCTCGTGATTGGTTTACATTGTATACACGTGGCAATTTTGAGATTTTATACTTAAGCTCAGTGGTTAAGCACTCGCTTCCTATGCGGAAGGTCCCGGGTCCGAACCCCCGCGCCGACAAAAATTTGTATTCAAAATTTGGTTACAGTTGTTTGTAGGGAATACCTTTCGGTGCGCTCGTGTTGACTCAGCACCTAAACGGTAAGTATTGTGTCACTTCTCGCCCATCAGAGTGGAGGCATACTACGGGATGGGCAGGCTACAACACAGACCACAAGCTTCTACAGTAGCCCCTGTTTATAGCTACGAAATAAAAAAGGCTGTTAAACACTCATCTTTAAAAAATAAAATAAAACTCCATTGTATCTCTTGTACAGTGCACTGGTAGTCAAGTGGTTAAAGCGCTAGTCTGGTGATCTAGGTAGTGTAGTATAGTATAGTATAGTAGTGCTTTATTTAGACTGTCAGCTCGAGACAGGGAGTCCCATTATGCTAACAGTTTAATATAGCACCTCTTTATTTATTGTAAATTTTATACAGGATAATATTATAACTAGAAATTATAGTGTAGGGATCCGTTGGTTCGAATCCCACCCAGTGCATGAATTTTTCCTCATTTATTTGAGTTTGTAACCACAAAATAATAAGACTCTGAGGGTTAAGGTGGTAGAAAATGCTTTGAGTATTAACCTCGCCTGGTGGTTATTATATCTATTACTAGCGAACTGTCGCCCGCTTTGCGGGCCGAAGCATGGCCCGCTAGAAGCAAAAAATCCTTTTTCGCCAAGGGCAGGTGTTGTAGTGGGAATTTCGAAAAATTCCGTCTTATTGCACATCTAGACTATAAGACAAAGCTACCTACCAAATTTCAGCTTCCTAGGACTTACCAGTTCGGAGAAACAGTGATGAATCAGTGAGTGAGTGAGTCAGTCAGTGAGTGAAACTCTCTTATATAAGTATAGATATCTTACCTTCCAATATAGAGTGTTATTATATCTAAAACCGCTTAACCGATTTTCTTCAAATTTTATGTGTTATATATTATGGTAGAATACCGTTTTTCCTACAAACCCAACTCTACAAAAAATTGTGTATCGGCAAGTCATAGACGTTATTTTTGCACTTTTTTGTAAAAAAAATTGGATTTCCTAAATATCAAAGCTTATGATTTAGCTATAAATGCACAATGAGAACGCTAACTCCCAGCATATACAATATACATACATAATTTCGTGACAATTGGGTGTATTGTTCAAGAGATATAAGCGTTTAAGTAAAAATATAGTGGTCAGACACATGGTCTGTATCACCAACAAGTGATAGTGCGAAGTTAATGAATTTAAAATGGGACCACCTACAATACGTCTCCTATACCTATATGTGTAAAAAATTTCGTCAAAA
Source organism: Bactericera cockerelli (assembly GCA_024516035.1). Classification (NCBI taxonomy): domain Eukaryota; kingdom Metazoa; phylum Arthropoda; class Insecta; order Hemiptera; family Triozidae; genus Bactericera; species Bactericera cockerelli. The sequence continues at coordinate 24,021 of JAMCCL010000353.1, forward strand.
TCTCGAAAGGAATAAGAAGTTGTAAAGTCGGCAAACTGTACAATATAAATAATTACCTCCATTCTCCCTTTGTTTTTATTTCTAACGGTCTGAATTTAGTGAAACACAACCTTTTTTTATTTATATGAGTTGCATTTGTACTTTGCCTTTGGAGCGTGGTAGGTATCCCCTTTTATAAGAAGGCCATTAAATACAAGAGATCTGCACTTTTAAACCTAAACAAAATTTGATCCTTTATTATGTGTTAACAAAATATCAACTAAGACCTCCCCACAGACCCTCCACAGAAGAAGGAAAAATACTGCTATATACCTATACATGAATATTAGTCATTTGGTTCTGAGTTCGAGATTTTTGAATGCTATAATCTCTATATATAAAACAGAAAAAAGGACTACCTACCTACCTACCTACCTACCTATGTTTGTTTGTCCGGAGTTGTTTAGCCAAAACGGTAAGAGATAGCGAAAAATGTCTCAGAATTGACCCCCCCAAAACCATTATCGCTTTGTCCAGAAACATTATAAAAAGTTCAAAAAGGCATTGCTGTCCAGCAGTACGGCCATGCCTTAGTAAATTTGAAATTTAGTCCCGTTGTAAAGCACGGGCAAACGGCTAGTAATTCATAAAGCAATAGGCAATGTTGGTATGATCAGATCCGTTTAATAGAAAGAGAATAAAATGCACTGCCAATTTTGGACACAATACTTCCTCGTGAATGGCATTCAAATTTTTCTACTTTTATTATCGCTAGAATCAGAGATTTTTTTACTGAATCACTTGTATTTACAAATGTCCCAAGGGTTGGGTGGAAGAGATTGCCACAGGCAATGTATGACCCCGCCCCTTAAGTAGGACATTAACTTCATTCTTTTTTTTTTTGTTCTTGTATCTTTGCTCAATCTTTTTGTTTTTCTTTATAATTTCATTGTATTTTATATTTTTGTTCTATCTAATTAAACTTAGTATAATATTTATAATGTTCTCAACCGATTCTCTTCAAATTTATTTATATGGCAAGCGGCCACAACGGAGTCCCGATAGTAGTATACGCACAAATGGGTCAAGAATGGCCTGGGTTATCAAAAAGTATGCATGCGATTTCAAAAAAATCAACGATATTAGGCAGATCTTGCGAAACGTTATCCCAAATTGGCATAAAAACATCAACAGATTATTTCATTCCGTCCATTTCTTATCAAAAATGTCTATTTTGGGCTACCTCGAACTTTCAAAGGTCTGAAATCCTGGCAAAAATGCAAGCATCAAAAATCTGTGTCCATGCTTAATCGTTAGTTGAGAGCTATTGAAATCAACTTTTGTTTTTCAAAAACCTCTTCATATATCCAAGTTATGCAATCATTTTGAAGGAGCCTTTGTGGCTTTCCTGTTGGCGGTACGGAAATTTTTTGGGAACCAAAAACGTATATTTTTGACTACTTTTCTCTAAAATTTAGTTTAAAATACCTAAAATTGCATACTTGATGATAATTGAAGGCAAAATGGAAATATGATAAAATACCCCTTCAACTTTGCCTGAGTATGCAAACAAATGGTTCCAAATGCTTGGCAAGGCTTTATTCACCACTGGCTATCTTCAGTTCAAATTTGAAAAAAATCCTTAAAGAAGAGGTTATATGTCGACATGTTTTGCTCAAGATTTGACTCGATCTGAAATTTTGGATGTTTTCAGAAATCGAATGAACTTATCTTTCGAACCGTACGTCCGATTTGAATGAACTAAAGTGCTATCGATAGATCTAGTGGATTGTAAGATAGGCTGTTCTCGTTCATTTTCTGTCATTTTACATAAAGGGTTACTTTTTAACGGAAAACACTTTTGACGCACAACTGGGTTAAGAATGGCCTGGGTTATCAAAAAGTATGCATGCGATTTCAAAAAAATTAACGATATTAGGCAGATCTTGCGAAACATTATCCCAAATTGGCATAAAAATATCAACATAGTATTTCATTCTGTCCATTTCTTATCAAAAATGTCTATTTTGGCCTACCTCGAACTTTCAAAGGTCTGAAAACCTGGCAAAAATGCAAGCATCAAATCTGTGTTAGTCCATGCTTAATCGTTAGTTGAGAGCTATTGAAATCAACGTTTGTTTTTAAAAAACGCCTTCATATTATCATGTTATGCAATCATTTTGAAGGAGCCTTTGTGGCTTTCCTGTTGGCGGTACGGAAATTTTTTGGGAACCAAAAACGTATATTTTTGACTACTTCTTTCTAAAATTTAGTTTAAAATACCTAAAATTCATACTTGATGATAATTGAAGGCGAAATGCAAATATGATTTTGCATTTTACATAAAGGGTTACTTTTTAACGGAAAACACTTTTGACGCACAACTGGGTTAAGAATGGCCTGGGTTATCAAAAAGTATGCATGCGATTTTAAAAAAATAAACGAAACTAGGCAGATCAACATTTATTTTTTTGAAATCGCATGCATAGTTTTTGATAACCCAGGTCATTAACCCAGTTGGGTCTCAAAAGTGTTTTCCATTAAAAAGTAAGCCTTTATGTAAAATGACAGAAAATGAACTAGAACAGCTTATCTTGAAGTCCACTAGATCTATCGATAGCACTTTAGTTCATTCAAATCGGACGTACGGTTCGAAAGATAAGTTCATTCGATTTCTGAAAACATCCAAAATCTCAGATCGAGTCAAATCCTAAGCAAAACATGTCGACATATATAACCTCTTCTTTAAGGATTTTTTCAAATTTGAACTGAAGATAGCCAGTGGTGAATAAAGCCTTACCAAGCATTTGGAACCACTTGTTTGCATATTCAGCGAAAGTTGAAGGGGTATTTTATCATATTTGCATTTTCCATTCAATTCTCATTAAGTATGCAATTTTAGGTATTTTAAACTAAATTTTAGAAAGAAGTAGTCAAAAATATACGTACCGCCAACAGGAAAGCCACAAAGGCTCCTTCAAAATGATTGCATAATTTGGATATATAAAGGGTATTTTGAAGAACAAACGTTGATTTCAATAGCTCTCAACTAACGATTAAGCATGGACTAACACAGATTTTTGATGCTTGCATTTTTGCCAGGTTTTCAGACCTTTGAAAGTTCGAGGTAGGCCCAAATAGACATTTTTGATAAGAAATGGGCAGAATAAAATAATATGTTGATGTTTTTATGCTAATTTGGGATAACGTTTCGCAAGATCTGCCTAATATCGTTAATTTTTTTTAAATCGCATGCATACTTTTTGATAACTTAGGCCATTCTTAACCCAGTTGTGCGTCAAAAGTGTTTTCCGTTAAAAAGTAACCCTTTATGTAAAATGCAAAATCATATTTGCATTTTGCCTTCAATTATCATCAAGTATGCAATTTTAGGTATTTTAAACTAAATTTTAGAAAGAAGTAGTCAAAAATATACGTTTTTGGTTCCCAAAAAATTTCCGTACCGCCAACAGGAAAGCCACAAAGGCTCCTTCAAAATGATTGCATAACATGATAATATGAAGGCGTTTTTGAAAAACAAACGTTGATTTCAATAGCTCTCAACTAACGATTAAGCATGGACTAACACAGATTTGATGCTTGCATTTTTGCCAGGTTTTCAGACCTTTGAAAGTTCGAGGTAGGCCAAAATAGACATTTTTGTTAAGAAATGGACAGAATGAAATAATATGTTGATATTTTTATGCCAATTTGGGATAATGTTTCGCAAGATCTGCCTAATATCGTTAATTTTTTTGAAATCGCATGCATACTTTTTGATAACCCAGGCCATTCTTAACCCAGTTGTGCGTCAAAAGTGTTTTCCGTTAAAAAGTAACCCTTTATGTAAAATGACAGAAAATGAACGAGAACAGCCTATCTTACAATCCACTAGATCTATCGATAGCACTTTAGTTCATTCAAATCGGACGTACGGTTCGAAAGATAAGTTCATTCGATTTCTGAAAACATCCAAAATCTCAGATCAAGTCAAATCCTAAACAAAACATGTCGACATATAACCTGTTTTTAAGGATTTCTTTCAAATGTGAACTGAAGATATGCAGTGGTGAATAAAGCCTTACCAAGCATTTGGAACCATTTGTTTGCATACTCAGCGAAAGTTGAAGGGGTATTTTATCATATTTGACATTTTGCCTTCAATTATCATCAAGTATGCAATTTTAGGTATTTTAAACTAAATTTTAGAAAGAAGTAGTCAAAAATATACGTTTTTGGTTCCCAAAAAATTTCCGTACCGCCAACAGGAAAGCCACAAAGGCTCCTTCAAAATGATTGCATAACATGATAATATGAAGGCGTTTTTTTTAAAAAAAAACGTTGATTTCAATAGCTCTCAACTAACGATTAAGCATGGACTAACACAGATTTTTGATGCTTGCATTTTTGCCAGGTTTTCAGACCTTTGAAAGTTCGAGGTAGGCCCAAATAGATATTTTTGATAAGAAATGGGCAGAATAAAATAATATGTTGATGTTTTTATGCTAATTTGGGATAACGTTTCGCAAGATCTGCCTAATATCGTTAATTTTTTTTAAATCGCATGCATATTTTTTGATAACCCAGGCCATTCTTAACCCAGTTGTGCGTCAAAAGTGTTTTCCGTTAAAAAGTAACCCTTTATGTAAAATGACAGAAAATGAACGAGTACAGCTTATCTTAAAATCAACTAGATCTATCGATAGCACTTTAGTTCATTCAAATCGGACGTACGGTTCGAAAGATAAGTTCATTCGATTTCTGAAAACATCCAAAATCTCAGATCGAGTCAAATCCTAAGCAAAAAATTGTCGACATATAACCTCTTTTTTAAGAATTTCTTTCAAATTTGAACTGAAGATAGGCAGTGGTGAATAAAGCCTTACCAAGCATTTGGAACCACTTGTTTGCATACTCAGCGAAAGTTGAAGGGGTATTTTATTATATTTGACATTTTGCCTTCAATGCTCATCAAGTATGCAATTTTAGGTATTTTAAACTTAAATTTTTTCTACGTACATTTTTAAATTTCATTTTTCTCAGTCTAAAAATAGTATTTAGCTGTACAATACACCCGTCAAAAGTAAAAATAGTATTAGTAGTACAATACACCCGTCAAAAGTAAAAATAGTATTTAGCTGTACAATACACCCGTCAAAAGTAAAATTAGTATTTAGTAGTACAATACACCCGTCAAAAGTAAAAATAGTATTTAGCTGTACAATACACCCGTCAAAAGTAAAAATAGTATTTAGTAGTACAATACACCCGTCAAAAGTAAAAATAGTATTTAGTAGTACAATACACCCGTCAAAAGTAAAAATAGTATTTAGTAGTACAATACACCCGTCAAAAATAAAAATAGTATTCAGTAGTATAATACACCCGTTAAAAGTAAAAATAGTAACTATGTACGAGTACTTGGTACCGCTCTTGGGCATAATATTATAATATGGTAGTCACTTTTAACTTGCAGCAAAAGAATCATACACGTGAAAAAAGATTTATCATTCGTCTGGCAGGTTTCAAATTATTCAAACTAAATAAATGTGGATATGTGGAATCGCTCCTGTATTCTACATATCCAGGTATTCCGCTTGGGCTGTGTTTCATCTAAACAAATTTCTCTTCCATTCATTCCACTTTTCAGGTAAAAAAGGTAGCTAAATTATATTAAGAACAATCAATGCAAAAATTCAAGCTCACGATTAGCTCGGTGGCTAAGCACTCGTACAAAAGGTCCGCGGGTTTGATCGCTGGAGCCGACAAAAAATTGTATTCTAAATTTGGTTATAGTTGATTGTGAGGGATACCATCCGGTGCTCTCGTGATGATTTTATATTTTATTATTATTATTTTTTTTGTGGTGAAGCACAAGGCCTCTTCACAATTTTTGTGGGTAGCGCAACATTACTAAGAGCCTCCTTCAATTTCGAATTATTCTATTACATTCATTTCTTTTTACTCTGGTAATGCCGCCACTGGTCGTTACTCATACAAGTAACTACTCATTTTTCCTCACGAGGTATGAGTGGACCCCGAACATCCAAGTACAGAGCAGAAAAATTCCTGCCCCGCTGGGGATCGAACCCAGGTCACCGTGTGTGCAATGCCTAGCGCGCTAACTCACTCTGCCACGGTGACTACTTGCTCTCGTGATGACCCAGCACCTAAATGGGTAGTAATGAGTCACTTCTCGCCCATTAATACAAACCACAAAGGTCTATAGTAGCTCCTGTTTCATGGCTAAGAAATAAAAAAAGTCCTTGAAACAATCACCTTTTTTTTAAAAAAAAAAAAAAAGAAACAAAATCAAAATTTATGATCACGGATCGTTCCACTTGTAGATTTAGTGAGCACTCGCTGAGTGTATAATTATGTTCAACTTGTAGAGGTTATTGTAAAGCCTTATTATTCCTCAAATCCTCATACTTATACGAGAATTCTATTTGAATTACTTTCCAGCTGCAGAGGTAAAGAAAGTAGATTTACTGGAAATTTTCCAATACACATAATAAATGTAAATTATAAATTATATTACAGGATTAAACAGATACAAAATTACACTTAAAGAGTATCTTGGACATCCAGAGGTCGGGACGAGCAGTTGAAACAAAAAAAAATTAACGAAGTTTCAACAAAAAAAAAAACCGTAGCTTCGATACTGATTTTTGGTTCGTCTAATTATTGCTGCGTAAGAATATACGTAAAAGAAAAATCAATATTTAGACGAACATCAATTTTATTGGGTTTTTTTGTAAAATGAGAAAGACTATCCAATATTTATTTTTCAAATTATTAATATAATTTCTTCAACTCATTCTCTATGCGCCAATACCACTCAGAAAACTTAAAAAGTTATATTTTCAATGAAAATGGAAAAAGGAATTAGCCGAACCTCTCATGGTTCGGCTAAGTATTGGATATTTGTGTAAAGTTCGGCTAAGTATTAATTTTTCTTTTACGCGTTCGGCTAATTATTAATCCGTAAACACACACACTCACACACACACACACACACAGACACACACACCTCGTCCTCACCCCACCTATTCTTCTATCTCCGTCCTTGTGGTTGTTTACAACGTTTTAACTAACCAGGATGAAAGATGCCTTTGAAAAGAAAACCATTAAGGAAAGAGAGGAGAAAAAGGAACCTCCTTATCCTACAACAAATATTTGCAAAGGAACATTTTCCATTTCAGGAAAAAAGGAAAATTCAAATTAATTTTTCAGGACATAATTTTGTGCTGTCACTGGGCAAAGATTTCATTTGGGGGCGATATCAAAGTTGTTGTTCTTGTGAAGTAATGGTAATGCTAAAGGAATTGATCAATGTCAATCCAGGTCATTCAATCCTTAAATTAATAATAATAGAAGACAGAATAATTAATAGTCACCTAGCCAGAGTACAACATACTCTTGATCTCAATCTCAGTTAACCATTTTTCTACGACTTTAAGGTTTTGTTTATCAATTACATTTATGACCCTGTGATAAATGTGATTCATACCAATTGATAAACGAAATCTTTACTAACCTTGAAGAATCTGATCTCATTTCTAGGACTGACGAAAGTATGTTAGGTTAGTAATTTGTATTTAGTTCTATTAAAATCAAAATTTCGACAAAATCTTTTTTTGTTTGAAAATAACAATGGAGACGAGTTAAAAACAGCAGAAACAAATTAGAAGGCAGAATAAAGTGAAAACTTTTCCTCCCCTAGCGACGCCACGATTGTGCGAGCCCACCACAATTTGGTGTTAATTCATAAATAAACAGTTTTTAATTGTTTTTTAATTCAAAAGGGTTGAGTGAACTTGAATAAAAAATGAATGCCACCTTTTGTCCCGAGCAAAGTTATTCAGAGCCCATTATTATACTAGTTAGTGGGTCTACTGTCTTCATTAGGATGCACTGACCTGGAAAATGCAGACGGGATGTCTCATGTCTGTCGCTAGAATTATGATGGGAAGCTTACGAGATCAAAAGTTCCATTCATTGTTGGAAGGGAAAATAGAGTTTGGATTTTGAGGGACATCTCCAGTCTCCAGGTTGAAAAAGAGTCAGTATGTTAGCGACACTAAATAGCTGGTTCACATAAGGATGACGCCTTCCTGTGTGGTTTAGTAACTAGACAATTAGACAGTATTCAATAATAACTAAGCACCTAATAATGAAACACGACTTAATTTAAGATAAGTTGGAGTATCAACCAATCACAGAGCACTATAGCCCGACTCGAAAATGTTTCATAATTCGGTCGTCCTTTAGTGTAGGAAAAAGGCTAGCTGATCTAGAAACATTATTTACATAAGAGACAAAAATTAAGTAATGTAACAATGGCACTAAGTAGTGTAGCAGTGGAACAAGTGCAACGATTGCCAGGAAGAACTGAAACTCGGTCAAGTTAGTGCTGTCGAACTTCAGAAAGCACTCAAACATACGAACCCTTGGATTACAAGACACTTCAAAAGCTTTAGATTCAATACAATACATATGCATTGATGTGCAACCTTTGAGCGCCACGTATGGATTTAGCGTACTGAATTACCACTGCAATATACTCGAAACATATCCTGTTCTTAGAGTGGCCATAGAACTATGGTGAAAATGATGACTTAGCGGCTATATTGATTTTGAGTCATGGAAATCCGTAAGAAGAATATCCTATCTCCGCATTCAATGCAGTGGTACAGCATAGGTATGAACTCAGACATTACCTATATGAGTGAGATATTAATTTAATGTGAATATAGTGGATGGTGGAAGACAACAAGAAAGTTACTTCCACTGGTATAAAGCTAAATAAATACATTTTGGGACACATCATTGTAAAAAAGTGGGTTTTAAATCCTATTTGAAAAGTATCATGTGGAATATTAGCTTAGGTGACAGAATGTAACAGTTTTACTTTCGGATCAGGTGTTTGCGTGTTCGATTTCCTAGGAATACCAAATCATCTGTACTTTAGCTTATCTCACAACCATTATCGGTTCGAACGTATTTTATTCTAGTTGAGTGACCCATCGTCGGATCAAGAGAGTGGGGTAAGTAGAATAAACTTACCTTAGGAGAGCGCGAGGGTAGAGTCCGGTACCCTCAACAGCATCCACTGCGGCCTGAGAACATAAATAGAAAGCAAAGCGTCAGGAGTGGTGGAAGAAATAGATAACAGATATGAAAGTTTTTCTGGATATATTGAGAATATTCTGATTAAAACTAGAGCTTTTAACTGTACCTACTTTCTTTGAAAAGTTAAAGGTAAAACGAACGAGAGAAATAGAGAAGATAGCTTTGTCAAAGTCTTCTCTTAAACTCTAGTCGTTCACACAAAGAAAACGATTTCGGGTCTGCCTGAGCCTATCTAACCTCAAGTAGAATTGAACGACTTCTAACCCTTTATCACAATTACAAGAGTATATAACAACACTATCAGTACCTATATGCAACACTATCTATAAAATTAGACGTACTCTCAGTTGTATAACTTATTTTCCGCAATAAATGGTAGAAAGAAAAGCTATCTAAGCTGGAAACAAACGTTGGAGAAGGAAAAATAAGAAAAAGACATAACCTAGTGATCTGCGGATAATAGAAAAGAAAATAGCAAAAACGAAAAAGATGGAGAGAAGCAATTTAGAACAAAGATTTGTCTATATCATCTCTGTTTTTATCTCGTCCAAACTATCAAGGGATCTGATGGGATTACAGGTGATCAGCTCTTGAGCATAAAGAAAATTATTATGTTGGTCTGAAATCTGAAATACATCATTTCAAATCCTCAATTCTTCTGTTTTCTCCAATGTATAATGAACTATGATGGAACTAGGAGGATGGGATGGGGGAATTCTAATAAACCTAGTTTTATGATGAAAGAGAAAAGTGCTTTATTTCTTAATTTAGAGACCAAGCCTTATAGCTTTAAGTAAAAAGTCCAGACAATATGAGATATGCTTGGATAAATGTGTTTTCTTGATTTAAAAAGTGTTTTCTTGATTTAAAAAGATTTAATTTAAAAAGTAAAACAAATATAAGTGAGGCCACTAAGCCCATATTTTCGACCACAGACTACATGACCTAGTGTAGATCTTCTATTAGGCACCTCAATGAAACTCGCGAAAAGGTCAAGGAAAACACCTACATAATTTATCTGCCCGTATCAAAAAGCCCGGGACAAATTTACGAGTGTGGGCGAGCACAGGAATAAGGTTAAGAGGTCCCTGGTGTACGGAGGAGTTCCTTTTTAATAACAGAAGGGGGGGGGAGAAAAATTGCTGACACCTATCGAAAAAACTGAGGAAGTTGAGAGTGGGAGATGAGGGAGGGGAGAGAGAGAGTAGAGATGGGGAGGGACTATCAATCACTTTAGTTCTTCTTACTGGTCGTATCATTACTTCGAAAGAAGGATTACAAAATTGTGAATTGCAAGGGACTCGGGGTGCTTTTTTCAGTAAATGGTCATCTTATATTTACGACTCAGTGTCCCATGAATGACGACAACCTTCTAATCAAGTCAACAGCCCCAGGCTCAGTGGTTAACGCGTGAGTCTGGTAATCAAGAGGTCGCGGGTTCGAAACCCCGCCGGACATGAAAAGTTATCCTCCCATATGCAATTTTGTGGAGAATTGAGTTTTGGAGTGGTTGTTTCAGAGGTTAGCCTTGATATTAAACGTTGTTTGTCATTAATACGACACCTAGGCGACAGCACAAGTTCATGTGAGCCCTGAAATGATGTATACATACATATTTGTATAGGTATGGTGATCTATTTACTTGATATAATGATATACAGGTATGAAAGCAAATCAACTTTCATGAAAAAATTGAAACATAAATATTTGACTTACCATTGTTTTAATAAGCTCATTTCATTTGCTATGCTATATTAGACTTTAAGTGTAGTGAGAAAGTCAACAGCTATTATATTAAAAAAGAAAAAAATAAGTGTGAAGCCCACACTCACCCAGCCTTCCTATTCTATAACTGCCGCGGTGTAAAGTGCCGGGGAATAAAGGATGACAAGGATATCCTGAAAATTCAATATGGGTACTACGATGAAACGAGAATAATAGGAGAGAAGAGGAAGAATAGGAAATATATACCAAGAAGGAATTGGATGAAAAGCAGGAGCTTGTGTTCATACAATAGAAAACTAATAAAAACAGAAAATAAAAGTCAAATAGGAAAGAAAGTGAGAGGGAATATAGGAGAAATATACAAGGAGAAAGGAAATGTGCAGGACAGAGAAGGAGGGGAGGCTCAGAGGGGAGTGAAAGGGAGACATAAACTGCTTTGGAAAACTTTTTTTTTCGCAAGGAAAAAGTTGTGAAATTTCTGGCAATGTCATAAAAATTATGTTTTTCACAAGCAGGCCTGACTTAATAAGTATTTATCTACAATCTACATGTATATTGACTTTGAGGACGGGGACAGTGAATAGAATATTAAAATTATATGTAGATATACAATGAACATTTTGAAAATAAATTTAAAATTAAAGATCTCAAAAAGCAACAGAGTTTACTAGAGAAAAGATAAAGATAGATGACAAGTGAAAACAGCACATCCACTAAAAATTGCTTGATGTTACTCTTACTTAAAATCAATGGAAAAGGGTTCTCAAAAGTTAAAATATGCCCTCTGATGTTCATCTTAACTTTACTAATGCTTTTTCTTTGTGTTATTATGTCACAATTTTAGTGGGTAGCGCAGAATCATAGGACTTTACCACTTTAATTTTCAATACCTTGTATTATTTTTTTTTTGCCTAAGATTCTGCCACTGGTCGCTGCTTCACATTAAAGCAGCTACTCATTTTTCCTCACGAGGTATGAGTGGACCCCGAACATCCAAGTACAGAGCAGAAAAAATCCTCCCCCGCTGGGAATCGAACCCAGGTCACCATGTGTGCAATGCCTAGCGCGCTAACTCGCTCTGCCACAGTGACTACTTCTTAACTTTACTATATTAATATTTAACTTTAGAAAACACTACAAATGCAAATAGAAAACACTACAGATGAAATAAAAGAAATTGTGGCTGCAATTAGAAAGGATTTTTCTTAAATTCAGCCATGTTTTTCACTCAAGGAGGATAACATGGGTAACAATTACGGCGACGAAGGGTCGAGATTCAGCTAGTTTGGTTATAAATATCAGATCTCGGCCCTGACAAATGAGAGGAGAGAGGCGACCTAGTAGCGAGCCTGGGGTGAGGAATCCTAAAGAGGCATTTTACGTTTCTCCAGTTAATTCTTTACAGCGTGTAAACTATCATTACAATGGCAACAGCTTTGACAATGGGAGGGAATAGGAGTGGCTCAGGTGAGGGAGGCCTTGGCAATGAAATAGGGAGGAGAGGGACACTAACCTCACATAAAACTTGCCATTTAGATCATAAAAAAAGTTTTCCTTTATAATTTTGTATGTGCTCTGAAGGGAGAGAAGAGAACGCCTCTATCGTGTCAACGCACTTTCTAATTGAGGTGGGGAGAATACCTTGAGGTCCTTGTGAGTGGTGAGTGAGTAAGGAGACAGCCTTTAGTACTGAAAATCTCGACAATATAGGAATGCTTCTGACTAGTTTAAGTTTTGGGCTCGTGGTGTAGTGGTCATTTACATCATCATTATTTAATTTTGATAGATACTATTTCTTTAATTTAATACTTTGCTTTGTCATCAACTCGTCACATTCCAAGTCATTGAGAAAATTGAAGTTATAGGTTTTGATTTTCCTTCTTAATCCCAAACCTATTTTTTTAGTTTTGTCAAGCGACTTGTATTTCTTCAGAGCTCAGAGACCTTTAGATATTAAGAATGATGGAGAGAGAGAGAGAGAAATTTTGTTCTGGATATTTTAACTTTCTCCAGAGACTATATAGGAGGGACATTTTATTCCTTTCTAGCACGAATTCTCCGCAGAGAATGAAAAAGACGAATAGGAGTGAGATTAGAATTATATAAGTAGGTAGGGGAGGAGGGAGGGAGAGAGAGAGAGAGAGGTCTCTGGACAATGAAAATTGCTGAAAACGTGATTTTCAATTTCTGTAATTCCTATCCCCCTGACTTATGACAACGAACGAGAATTGAATAATATATCAAAATTCAAAATGATTGAAGGGCAGAGGACAAAATTTTCCGAGTATCTGCAGTGTGACGGAAGTAAACTTTTGATTGATTTTTGATTGATTCCTAATCATGTTTGAAAGTACAATTATTCAACTATTATTTCAATTATTCTAGCTATCTCTTCCTTTTATCTCACGCGGGACTCTGATCGTGAAACACACCAAAGTCATCTTGAAACTTAACCAGAACTACTGTAACTAATCGAAGAACAAATAAAGGAAAAGAGTTTTGGCTTGAACCTCCTTGAAACAACAACAAAGTGAAGTGTGCTCCGTGTTTAATCTTAATAAATTATAGTGTTTTAACCATTTATAAATTATAAAACTGTGCACAAATCAAAAACTAAACAACCAACTTTGATCACAAATTGCAATCATTCGTAGAGTCTCGCGTTAAACCGCAAATCCGCGAGTTTAAGTTCGCGAACCAAATAACGAATTTCCAAGGAGGTATCTACGTTCTGGAATAAAAAACTAGCCCCATCTGAGAAGTGCGGCATTATTTACCTTATCAGAGCATATCTACAGTACTACCACCCGTAATTTAGTTCAATAATCTTCAATCCCACATTGAAAGAGGAAGAACCAACAGGCGGGCCCTGACGGCAACACACTCAACCCAGGACGCGCGACGGCAAGGACTGTTATCAACATTTCATCAAGCGGCAAATATTCAAAACTCAATCAATTTGTAAACATCAGGCTCCCAAAAAAATATCATTTCTCTGTAGTTTTATCACTTTGATTTATTTAAGCATTAATTAATATCATTTGTTAAGAAATTATTTCACAGTTATGTCACATCATTGAATATATACTGCTTATATTTTAAGAGATTATTTCAACATAATCAATGTTGTCTGGATTAATAGAGAATATCCCACCACTCTATGGATCACTCAACTTACACTAATCTGTAGCAATACTCAGATATATATTTACATTTAGAAATAATAAATAAAACCATTATTTACTGTTGAAAGTTCACAATGAATCAAAAGGATTTGGAGGATTTCATGACCCGTTTTATGACTCAATTTGGCGAGAATTTACAAACAAATTTAGTTGCTGGAGTCCAAGCTCAAATTGCTCCATTGGTTAATCGACTTTCAATTGCGGAACAATCAATATTAACTCATGAAGAAGAAATCGTAGGATTAAAGAATCAATTACAAGAAGAAATAACAAAGAATGAGAAAGAGAGAACTCGCAATGATCAAGAGAGAAGGAAAAGGAACCTTCTGGTTTTCAACATGGAGGAGGAGGGAGATGAAGATAACACAAAGCTGGAACGTAAGGTCTTAATTTTTATTAGATATACCATGAAAGTTACTTGTACTAGTGAGGACATTGACTATATTTCACGTCTTGGTGGTATGGAAAAAAATAAAAGACCAGTCTTGATTCGTTTCACAACTTTAAAGAAAAAAATTGAGTTACTTAAAAGTAGAGCTAATTTGAAGGACTCTCCATATAGTCTCGATGAAGATTTTTCAAAGGAGGTGAGGGAAAAAAGAAAGTCTCTTTTACCTGAATTAAAAAAGTTACGAAATGAAAATAAGATCGCAGTGCTAAGGTATGATCAGATTGTTGTTTTAAAACAAGATAAAAAGAATACTCGACAGGGAGGTGGTGATGCTGCAATGGATACTCATCAAGGAATAGAGCAGGAGAGAAAACGCATGAGGTACCCGCCGCTGCTTACACCGGCAAGGCTTACGGTCGACAGCGGTGGTACCAGCAGTGGCACAGGGAACAGTGGCGGAGGCAGCAGTGGCGGAGACAATAGTGGAGGAGAGATGAATGGTGCAGTCAGCGGCGGAGGAGGAAATTCAACAGGAGAAATTGCAACAGCCAGCACAGATGGGATGTAGCAATTAAAGGTTATATTTTGGAACTCACAAGGATATAGTAATTTTTGTAATTTAGATGAAGAACAGAAATCAAGAATTTTGCAATCTCAAATTATTTGTTTAATTGAAACATGGTTATTAAAGGATGCAATACTTCCAGCATGGGCTAGGGAAGAGTATAATACTGTCGAGAGTGTAGCTCAGAGGACAGGGGCAAGGGGTCGAGCAAGTGGTGGCTTATTGATTCTCGTTAGGAAAACTTTAAATTATAGGGTTTTAATTTCTTCTGATAGCACTATACTATTGGAAATTAGCATTAATGATAATTACTTAATAGTAGGGTGTCTTTACCTTAAACCAGACATTGATATCACAGATTTTTTTGAAAACTTATTATTCTCCTGTTCTTATGTCTTTGATAATAATAATTCAAAGAAAATAATTTTAGGAGGAGACATGAACTCTCATATTGGAGAAGAAGGAGGAGTGGAAGAGGATTTGGTGCTAGGGCTCAGTGTTAACACCAGAGAGAACTTCACTTGAGAGAAAGACTTCAAGAAGGGGCCCCAAAACTTATTATCATGTATGGACAAACTAGGACTCACGGTGCTGAATGGCAGAGTACCGGGCGACACACCATCTCAATATACATTTATAGATGAGCGTAAGAAGGGTACAGGAGAATACTTTGAGAGTAGTGTGTTAGACCTGGTGTTCTGTAATGAATGCCAAAAATTACCAATCCCAAACCTGAACACAGCCAAAGTAGAGCAAATAATAACTATATCGTGTGAGACTCAGCTAAATAATGTTTATTATTTTGTAAAAAGTTTTACTGAAAAGAAGGAAATTTTAAGAAATGAATGATCTCTAATTTTTCTTATCTAAATATTCATAAAGAAAGAAAAGCAAAGTTGATTAAAGTCATCTATCTGATTTTTATGTTATTCTAAACCTATAGGCACCTGACTCATAAAAATTCAGTTGTTTAAATTTTAATTACTAGGTATTATTTTCAATGTTAAGTTTGTTGAATTCCTATTATTATTATTTTGATATTAAAAACTATTTCTCATAAATAAGGTAATGAATAATTCAACTCTCATTTAGTTTTATAGATTTT
>JAMCCL010000354.1:0-40090 GCA_024516035.1 Bactericera cockerelli
GTGTGTGTGTGGTGGGTGCGTGGGGGTGTGTGTGGTGGTGGTGGTTTTGGTGTTGTGGTGTAGGGTGTGTTGGTGTGTGTGCGTGTGTGTGGTTGTGTGGTGTGTGGTGTGTGTGGTGTGGTGAGTGTATGATAGGCTTGCGAAGCGGCGGGTGCAACCCGCAGTTAGGTATATTGTGAGATTGTGCCCCCCCAGTACAAGAGAGCTATATCCGCGCATGCCAACCATGTAAGTGTGATATTGTTATACAGCAATGACTTTATGTGATAATCTTGTAATTTAGGTAAGACAGAACTTACTCGACGTATCTTACTAACGACTGAACACCTGTCTGAATCTAAACGCAAGCAGGTGAAAACAAATTTACGTATTTGTGTTAACTATTAATTTTTTTGATATCACAATTACTCAACATCACACTGCTAAAATACCGAATTTGAGAATCGAACCTGTGACCTCCAGGTTACAAGTGCGCCGTCTTATCGATCAAGCAACTGAGGTCGGTTTCGTGATTATAGACAAGTGAAACGAGATGGTCTCACCTGCCTTTCAGGATTTTAGGTGGTAAACTGTTCCGACGTTGTTCCACGTCGTGTGGATGATGTGGTATGCAGGTCGCAGCGCAACAGGAAACCAGAAACAGCTACAAAGACGGAATTCCATGGAGGAAAATCAACTTGACCCTTCCCTAGCAGTGGCTGTGACAGAAGGGATTGCATGGCTGAGAGAGGTTTCTATGTGAGTGACCAGGGGCGGACAGCTCCGTGTGTTCGCGTCCTGAATACGCGCGAAATGGAGTAGAGCGTGAGGAGAATCCCTTCCTCTATGAGCGGACGGGACAAACTCGTCCCATTTGCGAACAGCTCGGGTCATTGTACAAGGAAATGAGCGCCGATGCAGCAGATCGTCAGAGCGTGCTGGAAACAGCAGTAGACTTCCTGCAAATTATTCTTCCATGCCTCCTTGTGCCGGTAAAAGTTGACATTGCCCGTCTTCTCAGCACCAGGGGTAGAAAACGGATGAAGCTGTTCCTCATGATGACAATTTGAAAATATCAAACAAACCCAGGAAACATAAACTGGAAAAAAAAATCTAAAATAAATCCGTCATATTGAGCTAAGGAAATCAAGAATCTCTATATATAAAACTCAATTTCTTTTAAATATAACGTTTGTGTGTTCTTCCCAAACGTGAAATTATATTTCTGAAGTTCGTATCACAACGTTTTGACTAACAAAGTACTTCAGAACCTTAGTAAAGAAACCAAAATAGTTTTATAATTTCACAAAGAAACATATTTTGACAACGCAACAAAGCCCCGTGTCTGTGTTTATAATTTACATAATTAAATGCTTGCATATTAAGGACTAATTTCACTCTCGAATCATACAAGGGCAAATAAAAAGAGGTACCTTCATTATTCCATACACCAGGTTCTCGTTCCAGAAAGCACTCTCACTCTTATAATCCCTTCACTTTCAACTGTCACACAACATATTACTGATTGGTTAATTTGAACGCAATAACAGAGTGCGTTGTAGCGTGTGTGACGGCTGAAACGGAGATTTTGAGAGTGGAGGAGTGATTGTGGAACGCGATATGGGCCTATACTCCACCTAAGAGATCTATGAAAAGCATAATATGTAGAAGTTGATGAATTTTAAATAGGACCATGTATTACAATACGTCTATAGTTCTATACAGTGTGATCGAAACCCAGCCATTAATGTAGTTGTGATACATACTAGTCGTTCTGTGAACTGGTTTTACAGTTCACAGAACCATTAGTATTATAACTTTGAAGAAACTTTATTTTGTTTCAAATATAGAACTTTTTTAACCCTATAGGTTATACTTAGTACCACAATCTGATACCTTGTACCCTCAGCAACTTCTAGAGAAACCTAAACTTTTGTTGAAACGTACCTTCACACCTAATACACGAATTATTATCATTTGGCTTGATGATGATGAGGAGGAGAAAATTAGTAATAACTTTATTTTTCCAACCTAAATTTTCAAAGTTTGAAGTAAACTTTTGCAATTTTACATGCGTGCAGACATTGCAAAATTAATAAGAACCATCCCCTTTTTATACATTTAATCAAAAGAAGTTACATATGAGGACCAATAATTTCGCACTTAAATTACAGGCATAAAATTCAACGTTTGCATATTTTATTACTAATAAAAACCATTTAATCTTTGCATAATTTATCATTAATAATAAAAAAAATCCCGCAGAACGGGGAATGTATTTCGGGCGAGCCCTTTGTCCATTTGATACATTGACCTGAAACCACTGACCTCCATGTTACAAGTCCGCCACCATCGATCAAGCTACTGAGGTCTGTGACTGCTGGAAGTAATGCATATTGTATGATTTAATCAATCAATCTATCTCAATAAACTATTGAATAGCCAAAAACGGCTATGAACAACTTATGGATTCTATAGTGTTTAGTTTTTGTGTTTTTAATTTTTCACTATTATCCTTAAACTTATTCCTAGGACGACACGTCTCGAGTTGACATTTGGTCTCGAGCCTCGACTATGATCTGCTCCATCTGTCTCTGTCCATTGCATCTTCTCTTTGTCCCTATGTCTTGTATCACTCTGTCCCACCATCTTGACTTGGCCTTCCAAATGGTTTTTATCCTCCGGGGTATTCATGTTTATAATTATTCGATTTTTTTTTAAGACGAGTTTTCTTACAGACGAGATTACAGACAGCCCTTTTTATTTCATCGCCATTTTTAATGTCCCTAAAAGTACAACAGTACTTACAGGGATTTTCATTACTAAAAGAGACGATTTAGAAATGTAGAAATAAATCTTATAATAATAATAATTAAACAGCAGCTACTGTAGACGCTGGTGGTCTGTGTTATAGCTTGCCCATCCGGTATGCGTCCTCTCTGATGGAAGAGAAGTGACCCAATACTTTCCATTTACGTGCTGGGCCAACACGAGCACACTGGAAAGGTGTCCCTTACAAACTACTGTAACTAAATTTCAAGTACAAATTTTTTGGGGGCCTCCAGGTTGCGAGTATCTTACCACTTAGCTTAATCCTGGCTCCTAAGTGGTCTTCTATCTTCCGGTAATTCTTGATTTTGCTTCTGTTACAATCTGCTCCTGTCAACTTGGTTTGATATTTTCAAATTTGGTAGTGAATTTCTCATTGGTAGGTACTTCAACTTTTGTTTATTTTTTCCCAATAAATGTTTGATTGGAATTGTTTAATCATGTGTTCATTTTATTCTTAGACGAATAGATTTGAGAAATTAAACAATGGCAGGGAAATTTCGAGGTAGTCAAGTCAGGTTATGGGGGTGATTTTCAAGGATTCTGATGTCTTCTTGAGCATGATATTTTTTCAGTTTGTAAATTAATCAAATCAAATTTTTTTGGTCACAAATAGATCCAATAGAGATCGGTGTTATTGATAATTAGGGCTTCTCTTATGGACTCTGACCAGTGTGGATTAATAATAAAAATACCCCCTTTTTTTTCAAAAATAATGATATGTTTTAATTTACAGTAAGTCATTGAATTTTACAATGCCAGGTTCCTATCTATATACAGATTTAATTCTAGATTAGAAAAGATTTATAATAGTGCTATTTTTGTGTCATGTAGGTTCATAGCTCAAAAAACTTGCAAATATTGAGCGTGAAAATTTTATACAACAAATTTTATTTTGTTCCAGGGCAAGGGTACAGTCTCCGCTCATCAAGGACTTGAAGGGCTTCAGCAGACCAAGGTCACGTCATTCATCCGCCAGTACTCCTCCGAGGGCCAAGCCGAGTGGGTGACTGACAACGAGGTGCGGTTACCGGCTGACAGAACTCCTCGCTGTTCCCGGAACTGCTCAGAACCTGGAAGAGAAACAGGCGGAACTTCACGTGAAGGAGTACGGGTCTCCCTAACCACCATGGAGGACGTTTTCATGAGGTAAGAATAACTTCATTGAAAATTTTAACTTATAATAATATTTTTAATTAAATGTAAACCTAAAGTTACAATTTTTTTTTAAGTATTTTTATTTTTACGTAAATATGTTACATACTAATTCGTATAATGTTAAATTCACAATTACGATTTGATTGATTGAACTTTTAATTGGATGTCTCTTGACGGAACTACAGCATGAAGTATTTTTTGGGGATATCACTTGTTTTTTAATACTTAAATAAGAAGAAATATTTTAACAAAAAAAAAAAAAAAATCGATACAAACATGGGATTGGGATGTTCAATCGCATGACATAATCTCCTGTAGTAATGTACCTCTGAGTAAATGAGTGCCTCGTTTGTTCCAGTGTGGGCAGAGGACAAGAGCCAACAAGGCAACCTGAATCTCAACATGAATCGCCTCGGAGAGAGCTACTCCAGCTTCCCTGGCGATCTGATACAGAAGACCCCTCCTCCGACACCTCCTACACAATACCCTACTAGAAATCTACAACACCAACAACCGTAAGTTTTATTAAGGTGCTTTTCGGGTAGCTTCTCAAACTGGTAGCTCAGTTTTCAGGGCGTCGCGTAGTTCTGGCAATCCAGTGGTCGTAGGTTCAAAATCTAGCCGGACGTGACTAGTTATCTTCCCATTCGGAATTTTTACAACATAATAATACGTCTTGGTCTTACTGCTGGAATCATGGGGTCATTATTACTAATCGGGCAGTATGTATGGTTTTATTTGTGGGTGAAGCTCAAGGCCTCTTCACAATTTTTGTGGGTAGCGCAGCATTACTAAGAGCCTCCTTTACTTTTCGAATTATTCTATTACATTCATTTCTTTTTACTCTGGTAATGCCAGCACTGGTCGTTACCATAACAAGTAACTACTCGTTTTTCCTCACGAGGTATGAGTGGAACCCCGAAGATCCAAGTACAGAGCAGAAAAATTCCTGCCCCGCTGGGGATCGAACCCAGGTCACCGTGCGTGCAATGCCTAGCGCGCTAACTCACTCTGGCCACGGTGACTACATACTAATGGGCAGTATAATAAGGCAATATCATTATTATTCCCTATGCATCTCGCCGCGTCTGACGCTGTGACTGGGGAACTAGGAAGCAAAGCTTGCGTCTCGCAACGCATCGAGCAAAGTCACCGCATCGAAAATACATTGATAAAATGGTCTGCGGTCTACACGCGTCTTAGACAGAGCCGTGAGATGCGTAGCGGGGAATAGCACCTTTAGGGTTGAGTTTTTGTTTTATATAAATAAGTCGAGCAAGAAAATATTAAAATTTTTGAATGGAGTGTAGCCGTTGGGCTACTCCTCCTCCATATCATTTCTACCGTACTTTGGGACTCGAATCACCAACTCTAGATCACGAGTCTACCACCTAATCGATCCAACTAATAAAGAATTGCTCCTGTGAAATGATTAACACCCATTGAATCATCGTTTGAGATGTTAAATAAAAGAACGAACCTCAGTAGCTGCTAGATCTATAAGGCGGCGGGTCGCTGTTTAAGTCTCGTAACGGAGGTCGTGGTTTAAGTCCCAAAGTTAGCAAAAATTTTTAAAGCGATTTTGATCAATTGTGATATCATATTGTGATTAACAGAACATAACTTATGGTTCGTAAAATGAAACAAGTTTGATTTTTTTCTCTCAGTGAACACAGGTGTGAAAGCTTTGGGTGAGCCAATTCAAAGCCATCTTCACCAAGAAGTGTCTCTACGCCCAGAGTTTGCTCTACCTGCACCTGCTGCAGCTAATCATGACCATGGCTTTCCTGGGGGTGTCCATTCTGGTGGCCAAAAACTTGGCAAGGCATGAAGGATCTGCCTCCTTTCGAAATAAATCTCGCGGTAAGTGATCGCTCAATTCGATATGGACAGCAATCCTTCTCACTCTCAACATTTCTCTCCCCCTGAACCATACTGAAATATTTTCTTTCTTTTTTTTTCTTCTTTTTTTCTGATGGGTACTTTTTTCATAATATGTATTATGTCAAGACCATTAATTTGTAGAGTAATAAAAAAAATCAGTTTTTTTGATATTAAATTAATTCAATTAATTCATAGTAATATTGATACATGGGACTTTTTTTTGGGAGGCTTAGGGAGAAAAACCTTTAAAAGACACCCGGAAACCATGGATTTCCACCCCAACTAAAAACCTTGACCTCTCTGGAGAAGATGATGCACCCGGAACCGTTTTATACATGGGACTTGGTCGTTAATACCTACACACCCTATTGAAGGTAAATAACATTAATTTGATGTTTAAAAAAAAAATCAATGTTCAATTACAGGCTTACGAATCTCCGGTGACCACCATATCTCTGCTCGACCAATCAGACACTGCCGTGGCTTTCTACAACACGTTCAAGAATCTGACCACTCATCAAGTGGGGGAAACCTGGGGTTCTCAGGGCCCTACATTCAGGACTTATTCTCAACAAGGTAACTTTACGTTCGAGCATCGGGAGATTTTTTTTGTTGTTTTTTTTTTTTTAAATTTAAATCCGAAATTGGGCCCTCTATTCACATCCACTGAAACACTTTTACCCCTGTGTATTTGAAATGTTTTCTTGTGTCGTTATATATGTTTATATGGACTTTCTCCGTAAATATAATCGCCTTTGAGCACCTTTACTATCACCATTCAAACAACAAGCTCAAATTAAGGAGACTGGTTTTTTTCTTCTTCTGCCCCGCAGTCCATAGAGTCCATCACCCAGGTGACGCAGCGTTACATGGCGGGAATTTTCCTTCTCCGAGAAGACCATCACCGCCCACTTCAACAACCAGCCCTACCATTGCCGCCCCTGGTACTGAACATGATCCACAACATCATGTTCAACACCCTGACCGGGCCTGGGGCCAGCATCTTCTCTGGTCAACTATCCTCACCCTACGGCGCCGAAGTCAAGGTACGCTTCTGGGATTGGGCGGAAGAGATTCCCAAAAATAGTACATATCACAATCGTTTTCTTGCTTCGCTTTGTCTTCCAAATGGTTTTGATTGCTTCTGGCATTCCCACATGTTTCTAAAATGTAGAAACATGTTTCTAAAATGTAGAAACATTTTACGGCTGGATGACGGAAATGCCAGCCTCACGTGTTCTGAGGGAACAAAAATTTTCTATATGATAAGTTTTCTATAATTTATATGAAATTCCTATTCTCCCCAGATGACCAAACTGCAGGGGGCGGGCAACATGGGGTTCCAGGTGGCTTTCAAACCTGGCTTTCTCCCAAGCTTTCATCTGCGCCATCATGATCCTGTTCGCGGTGAAGGAGCGAGAGTCCGGCTTCAAGCATCTGCAGTTCGTGTCGGGGGCCAAGCCCTCGGTCTACTGGCTGGCGTCTCTGATGTGGGACTACTTCACCTATGTGTTTCATCGTGATCACGGTATTGTGCACCCTGATGCTGTTCCATGAGCCGGGCTTCAAGGAGATTGGACAGCTGAGTGAGTTCTTATGTTTATTATTATATCCGACGTTGTAATAGGGTTTTAGTGAAAATACCTTAATATTAACACCATAAAATGTGTGCCCATAACTAAAGAAACCACTTTGTGGCCAAGAGAAGAAAAGGGGCTGTTTCACAGCTCCAAAAGTGGGCCAATTGATATTTTTGATTTTGAAACCCATCGAGTGGGGTATTGACTTGAAGGTGTTGTTGTACTGATGGTTAAGATGACATTTTTAATTCGTTTTGTCAATCTGAGTGAGGTCTACAGTTCACAGAACCACCCACTGGTATTTTTTGTTATTAAAAAACCTGTTCCATGTGTTTGGCAGAGTGGCTTTGCTGATGTTTCGCGTTCGCCTGGGCTGCCATCCCATGATGTCTGTCATGTCCTACTGCTTCACCTCCCCCTCCACTAGCTTCACGCGGGCCAGCATGCTCCACATCACCACAGGTAGATGCGACGGCTGGGTCACTACTCATGTAGATTTAACCTCACGTGATGTGCTAGAAATTACTATGTTCATCTCAGAAGCCAAATAAAAATGGTTAGGATGGTCCTCTGTATAAAAAAAAATATGAAAAATAAAACAAATGATTTATTTAAAAAAGAAATAGTAAAATTAATTAATTATACTGCCGAGGTGAGACTCAAAAGTCTTTTATTTTAGCAGTCTAACGTGATTGATTTCCACCAATCACAGAGATCCAAATTGATCACGTGACCTTACATCTTCATGTGCTTGAACTTAGCTGGGGGATTTCGACCCGGCCACCGGCCATAAGATTTAGAAGTACATTGACTAACAAATTCAGACCGTACGGGGCCTACGGCCTATAATAGTTTCGAAGTTTGGGTCGATAAAATCTGACTCTCAAGATTTGACCAATATTATCTTATTTATTTATTTAGAAACTCTTTATTAGCAGAACATAATATACAGGGTCTTCATAAAGTCTCACCCAGGCCTAGGTTTCTCGAAAACGACTCAGAATATCAAAAAACGAAAAAACCCGTATTCCTTTATATTTAGGGGAATTGATTTTCAGCCAATTTTTTTTGCCTACACGGCCCCAGTCAGGCTGGGCATGGGCATTGGGCATGGACCAACTTTAAAATCTTAAATAGAATGGTATGTCTTGTGGCATATTGTTTTAAAGGTCTTATTGAGAGAAGTTCATTACAATAAATTTCAGTGTGCTACGACTTACCGTTCTAGAGATACAGGGTCGGACGTCCTGCGTAATATCCATATATTTTGACCTATAACTCGATAACCGTAAATTATGGAGAAAATTTTTCTTGTTAATAATAACTCCTTATGATGAGACTTTTCGAACAAGTTATAACTCGACATACTCTGTTGATGTTATTTTCTGGTCGGTTTCGTCAGCCAGCCGGACGAACAGTCGAAAAAAATTTAACGAAAAAACAAATCAAATTTTAACTTGTTCGAAAGTTCTTGCTATAAGGAGTTATTATTATCAAGAAAAATTTTCTCCATAATTTACGGTTAACGAGTTATAGGTCAAAATATAGGGATATTACGCAGGACGTCCGACCCTGTATCTCGAGAACGGTAAGTCGTAGCACACTGAAATTTATTGTAATGAACTTCTCTCAATAAGACCTTTAAAACAATATGCCACAAGACATACCATTCTATTTAAGATTTTAAAGTTGGTCCATGCCCAGCCTGACTGGGGCCGTGTAGGCAAAAAAAATTGGCTGAAAATCAATCCCCCTAAATATTAAAGGAATATGGGTTTTTTCGTTTTTTGATATTCTGAGTCGTTTTCGAGAAACCTAGGCCTGGGTGAGACTTTATGAAGACCCTGTATACAGACAAACAATGGTAAAAATTAAATATAAAATTGACAGTATTAATAATATAAACAAGAAAAAAAAAAAAATATTATACATATGTCCTAACTAAAGGACAGGGTTATTGCCTATGGCAATCTCTTCCACCCAACCCTTACCTTGGGGAAATAAGTAATGGAGGACTATTCCTCGTGTCATATGCGCATTGAACCGGGCACATCAAATAGGCCTTTTCTGGAAACCTGCAACTAGGGAAATCAAAACAATAACATATTGATAGCAATATTGACAAGCTGTTATCAGTTTTGTTTAAGGTACAGGTTTGAGTGACTACGAGTTCTACATTACTTATTGCTCCATGGTATTACCTAGTGAACAAAATTTGGGGCGCTGGAACTGCTAAAAGTAATTGAATGCGTCCATCGAAAAACGATCTATATGTAACAAATTTTGGAGTCGGTTTTACTTGAAAATGATCTGAGAGAGGTTTAGAATACACGGTTTTCTTCTTTTTCCTTAATATTTACAAGACCCTAATCATTATTTTCAAAGAAAACTTGTTTCTAAAAATTTGTAAAATAGATCGTTTTCAAGACTCGCATTCAATTTATATTGTTGTTCGTTTTCTTCTTGACTTAAAAATATCTTTACGTTTCGTAAATACTTCTTCATATTTTATTATTATCATTATTCCCCCTCAGGCGCCATGGCGTTCCTGGTGATCACCATCCTGAAGATCCCCCCCCTCTCCCTGGAGAAGCAAGGGGATGAGGTGGACAGATACCTCATCATCTTCCCCTCCTACGCCCTCTGCTCCGGGGTCCGCAATGTCTACTTCAGCTACGAGCTGGACTCGGTGTGTGACTTCTCCAAGGAACGTGAGTTTCCTCTTTACATAATAATAATAATAACATATATGAAAAAGCTCCTTTAAAAGCTCAACTTTTGAAAAATGGACTTTTTGGATAGCGTATGACCCTTCTAAGCCGGTCCTTGGTACCGTCATGATTTCAGCTCAATCCGACCTTTAGTTCTCGAGTTATAACGTTTTAAACATACACACACAAACACAAACGAATCATTTCATAATATAAGATAACACTCTTTAGTGGAAGGTAACCATCAGGCGAGGTTAATGCTCAATTGCATTTTCTACCACCTTACCCTCAGAGTTTTATTATTATTTGAAAGACATTGTTTTGGTCCCAGTGTTATGGGGTCAAAGTCACAAGAAAATGAGGAAAAATTCGAACCAACGGATCCCTTAACCACTTGAATACCAATGCAACAATCTTTTGAATTTCTACTAACCAAGCCCTACGTCGGTGTCGCCTCTGCAATTAAAAGATTTGACCAAGGCCCAAATCAAGCAACGACGCTAAAACGGAGACTGTTACTATACTGTTGTCATTACCATGGAAACATCATTACCATGGTAACAGCCAATCATAGAACTGAAATCAGATACTACAGTAACATAAAGTCCACCATAGCAGCGTTTGTTAATAATAATACCATATTTGCTGACACCCCTGAACATTTTATAGACGCTTAGAGTACTCCTATATTTATAATGTTCAGGGGCTTTATTCGTGCATTGGTAGTCAAGTGGTTAAGGCGCTAGTCTAGTAATCCAGGTAGCGTAGGGATCCGTTGTTACGAATCCCAACCAATGCAAAAAAAATTCCTCATTTATTTGAGTATGTGACCACATAATAATAAGACTCTGAGGGTTAGTTTGTAGAAATTGCTTTAAGCATTAACCTCACGTGTTGGAGTATTATTATGCTATATTCTGTTTTTTTTTTATATTCATGTGTAAGTGTATTTATTGTTTTACGATATTATCTACTATGTAATCATTGATTCTGTGATTGTCCCACGACACAAGGACCATACTTCATAGGTGTGGCCGCTTAGTGTGAGATGACGACAGCCAAAAGAAACTAGCATAAGTTCAGTTAAAAATATTATGAATTATGTAAACTGTCATTGTTATATATATTTGAACCATTTACTTGTCATGTATTAAAACAAAATAAAAAAAATAAGACGATTAATCAATTGTTAGCCAGCGTCGATGGCATGTTGAATACACCGGTTCCCTTCAGAACACCGAAGTTAAGCGACATCCAGCGAGGTTAAGACTTGGATGGGTGACCATTCAAATTCTAATTCTCGTGACGCTGGCTTTTCCCGGCCCCACTCAGGTTGGTGAGGTCAATGTGAGTAGCAGGTTTGTGAGTTTCTGCGAATGGAGGGTAAAACCCCCGTCGTGATATGACCATGGCAGTTGAAAGCGACGTTAAACCCCACTTAAAAAAAAAAATCAATTGTTGAAGAGAAACCAGTTTCATGCCTAGATATTTGTCTCCAGCGGTCTGCTTCGGCTGGAACGGAGATGTGTTCTCCTGGAAGAGCCCTGGCATCAGCCGCAACCTCCTCTCCATGGCAGCCGTGGGCCTCTTCTTCCACTGCCTGCTCCTCAGTGTGGAGTACATGAAGATCCTGTGGCTCCGCATCGTCTGGTGCAAGAACCGCTACTTCAGGATCTTCAACCGGTCCCCAGGTGAGAAGGATTGGGTGGAAGAGAGGGTTTTGGTGAGAAGGGTTGGGTGGAAGAGAGGGTTTTGGTGAGAAGGGTTGGGTGGAAGAGAGGGTTTTGGTGAGAAGGATTATGTGGAAGAGAGGGTTTTGGTGAGAAGGGTTGGGTGGAAGAGAGGGTTTTGGTGAGAAGGATTGGGTGGAAGGGAGGGTTTTGGTGAGAAGGGTTGGGTGGAAGAGAGGGTTTTGGTGAGAAGGGTTAGGTGGAAGAGAGGGTTTTGGTGAGAAGGGTTATGTGGAAGAGAGGGGTTTTGGTGAGAAGGGTTGGGTGAAAGAGAGGGTTTTGGTGAGAAGGGTTGGGTGGAAGATAGGGTTTTGGTGAGAAGGGTTGGGTGGAAGAGAGGGTTTGGTGAGAAGGGTTGGTGGAAGGTGGAAGAGAGGGTTTTGGTGAGAAGGGTTGGGTGGAAGAGAGGGTTTTGGTGAGAAGGGTTGGGTGGAAGAGAGGGTTTTGGTGAGAAGGGTTGGGTATAAGGTGGAAAGAGAGGGGTTTTGGTGAGAAGGGTTGGGTGGAAGAGAGGGTTTTTGTGAGAAGGGTTGGGTGGAAGAGAGGGTTTTGGTGAGAAGGGTTGGGTGGAAGAGAGGGTTTTGGTGAGAAGGGTTGGGTGGAAGAGAGGGTTTGGTGAGAAGGGTTGCCGCAGACAATAACCCCGCCCTTTCAGTAGTGTTGTCCTACCGAAAGGGTGGGGAAAATACTGTATTTGAAAAGAAATATTCTTAACTTGCCACATAATTATGTACTCACACATCCTATAGGTCATGATTTCTTCAAAAACGTGGAATTTTTCGGGCGATACTAAAACCCGGACCCGACAGAAAAAGATTGACTCGATTGAAAAACATTGACCCGCCATAAGGAATACATGGGTCCGGGTTTTTCGTATAAAATTTCTTTCGAAAAACGTTGACTCGAATGTTATGTATATGATGGTACTCTGTTATTTCTATATATTTGTATTGTTTACATCTTCACTTCCCCTACTTAACCCTTGTAGCCAAGAGTTTGTATCATTGTAAATTGATAGAAAACATTGACCGGATGGGAGCGATCTCATATCTCTCCCCCTGATAATGGTAAATCTCTGAAATTTCTTAGGTAAGCTTATCTACCTGAGGTAAGGGTTGGGTGGAAGAGATTGCCATAGGCAATAACCCCGACCTTTAGTTAGGACTTATGTTTTTAAATATTTTCTATTCTTTTTCATTTTCATTGTATATATTGTTTCCATTTTTTTCATTGTTAAATTAATTATCTGTATGTACATAATGTCCATTTATACCTAATAAAGCATTGTATAATAATAATAATAATAATCTACATTACTGCTATATTCATACGAAAAATGAGAACGCTAAAGCTTACGACGCGGCGGGATCTGAACAGAAAACGTTGACTGGCCATTAAATGAAGCGCACGTGTAGCTCAGTTGTCAAGCACTCACTTGTCGTGCGGAAGGTCCTGGTTCGAACCCCCGCGCCGACAAAAAGTTGTATTAAAAATTTGGTTAAAGTTGACCAGGTTGACCCAGCACCTAAATGGGAAGTATTGTGTCACTTCTCGCACATCAGAGGGGAGGCATACTACGGGATGGGTAGGCTAAACCCACAGACCACAAGCGTCAACGGTAGCTCCTGTTTCATGGCTAAGAAATAAAAAAGCCTGTGATAAAACTCATTTTTTAAAGATAAAAGAATAAAACAGAATTCGGTCGGTCGTATGATATTCTCGTACAGAAAACTGTGAACAGAGGGGAATGCCCCTTATCTCTGCTCCTGGTATAAGTGAAGTGCTGAAATTTCCCAGGTATACTTTCCTACATTACTGCTATATTCAATTAAAATGCTACGGAAAAAAAAAACGCTATAAGCTGCTGCTTTAGCAGTGCTGCTATATTCATACAAAAAATCATAACGCTATAAGCTACGCACTGACCTACAGAGATACCAATGATTGACCCTTGTAGGGCCCCTAACTGCGGCCCTGAATATTCTAATGTGCTCAGATCAAGGGAATCATAAGGGATTACCACAAAGATAATACCCAGAAAGTTTCGTCTTGGTCGGCCGTGTGGTATGCTCGTAAAGAAAACTTTGACCAGATGGGAGGGACCTCAAAAATCTGCCCCTGTTGTTTGTGAAGATCTGATTTTTTTTACACAAACTTATATACAGTGCTGCTATATTCATGCAAAAAATCATAACGCTATAAGCTACGGCATGACCTACAGAGAAGCCATTGACTGGCCCTTGTAAGGCCCATAGCTGCGGCCCTGAATGTTGTAATGTGCTCAGATCAAGGGAATCATAAGGGATTACAACAAAGATAATACCGACAAAGTTTCATCTCGGTCGGCCGTATTGTATGCTCGTACAGAAAACTTTGACCAGATGGGAGGGACCTCAAAAATCTGCCCCTGTTGTTTGTGAAGATCTGAATTTTTTTACACAAACTTATATACACTGCTGCTATGCTTTAGCAGTGCTGCTTTAGCAGTGCTGCTATATTCATACAAAAAATCATAACGCTATAAGCTACGCACTGACCTACAGAGATACCAATGATTGACCCTTGTAGGGCCCCTAACTGCGGCCCTGAATATTCTAATGTGCTCAGATCAAGGGAATCATAAGGGATTACCACAAAGATAATACCCAGAAAGTTTCATCTTGGTCGGCCGTGTGGTATGCTCGTAAAGAAAACTAATACCGACAAAGTTTCATCTCGGTCGGCTAAGAAATAAAAAAGCCTGTAATAAAAACTCATTTTTTAAAGATAAAAGAATAAAACAGAATTCGGTCGGTCGTATGATATTCTCGTACAGAAAACTGTGAACAGAGGGGAATGCCCCTTATCTTGCTCCTGGTATAAGTGAAGTGCTGAAATTTCCCAGGTATACTTTCCTACATTACTGCTATATTCAATTAAAATGCTACGGAAAAAAAACGCTATAAGCTGCTGCTTTAGCAGTGCTGCTATATTCATGCAAAAAAATCATAACGCTATAAGCTACGGCGTGACCTACAGAGAAACAGCGGATGGCCCTTGTAAGGCCCATAGCTGCGGCCCTGAATGTTGTAATGTGCTCAGATGAAGGGAATCATAAGGGATTACAACAAAGATAATACCAACAAAGTTTCATCTCGGTCGGCCGTATAGTATGCTCGTAAAGAAAACTTTGACCAGATGGGAGGGACCTCAAAAATCTGCCCCTGTTGTTTGTGAAGATCTGATTTTTTTTACACAAACTTATATACAGTGCTGCTATATTCATGCAAAAAATCATAACGCTATAAGCTACGGCATGACCTACAGAGAAGCCATTGACTGGCCCTTGTAAGGCCCATAGCTGCGGCCCTGAATGTTGTAATGTGTCAGATCAAGGGAATCATAAGGGATTACAACAAAGATAATACCGACAAAGTTTCATCTCGGTCGGCTAAGAAATAAAAAAAGCCTGTGATAAAACTCATTTTTTAAAGATAAAAGAATAAAACAGAATTCGGTCGGTCGTATGATATTCTCGTACAGAAAACTGTGAACAGAGGGGAATGCCCCTTATCTCTGCTCCTGGTATAAGTGAAGTGCTGAAATTTCCCAGGTATACTTTCCTACATTACTGCTATATTCAATTAAAATGCTACGGAAAAAAAAACGCTATAAGCTGCTGCTTTAGCAGTGCTGCTATATCATACAAAAAATCATAACGCTATAAGCTACGCACTGACCTACAGAGATACCAATGATTGACCCTTGTAGGGCCCCTAACTGCGGCCCTGAATATTCTAATGTGCTCAGATCAAGGGAATCATAAGGGATTACCACAAAGATAATACCCAGAAAGTTTCATCTTGGTCGGCCGTGTGGTATGCTCGTAAAGAAAACTTTGACCAGATGGGAGGGACCTCAAAAATCTGCCCCTGTTGTTTGTGAAGATCTGATTTTTTTTACACAAACTTATATACAGTGCTGCTATATTCATGCAAAAAATCATAACGCTATAAGCTACGGCATGACCTACAGAGAGAAGCCATTGACTGGCCCTTGTAAGCCCATAGCTGCGGCCCTGAATGTTGTAATGTGCTCAGATCAAGGGAATCATAAGGGATTACAACAAAGATAATACCGACAAAGTTTCATCTCGGTCGGCCGTATTGTATGCTCGTACAGAAAACTTTGACCAGATGGGAGGGACCTCAAAAATCTGCCCCTGTTGTTTGTGAAGATCTGAATTTTTTTTACACAAACTTATATACAGTGCTGCTATATTCATGCAAAAAATCATAACGCTATAAGCTACGGCGTGACCTACAGAGAAACAGCGGATGGCCCTTGTAAGGCCCATAGCTGCGGCCCTGAATGTTGTAATGTGCTCAGATGAAGGGAATCATAAGGGATTACAACAAAGATAATACCAACAAAGTTTCATCTCGGTCGGCCGTATAGTATGCTCTGACAGAAAACATTGACCAGATGGGAGGGACCTCAAAAATCTGCCCCTGTTGTTTGTGAAGATCTGAATTTTTTTTACACAAACTTATATACAGTGCTGCTATATTCATGCAAAAAATCATAACGCTATAAGCTACGGCGTGACCTACAGAGAAGCCATTGACTGGCCCTTGTAAGGCCCTTAGCTGCGGCACTGAATGTTGTAATGTGCTCAGATGAAGGGAATCATAAGGATTATAACAAAGATAATACCCACAAAGTTTCATCTCGGTCGGCCGTATAGTATGCTCTGACAGAAAACATTGACCAGATGGGAGGGACCTCAAAAATCTGCCCCTGTTGTTTGTGAAGATCTGAATTTTTTT
This sequence comes from Bactericera cockerelli, assembly GCA_024516035.1. NCBI lineage: Eukaryota > Metazoa > Arthropoda > Insecta > Hemiptera > Triozidae > Bactericera > Bactericera cockerelli. The sequence continues at coordinate 16,680 of JAMCCL010000354.1, forward strand.
ACACAAACTTTATATGCAGTGCTGCTATATTCATGCAAAAAATCATAACGCTATAAGCTACGGCGTGACCTACAGAGAAGCCATTGACTGGCCCTTGTAAGGCCCTTAGCTGCGGCACTGAATGTTGTAATGTGCTCAGATGAAGGGAATCATAAGGGATTATAACTAAGATAATACCCACAAAGTTTCATCTCGGTCGGCTGTATAGTATGCTCTGACAGAAAACATTGACCAGATGGGAGGGACCTCAAAAATCAGCCCCTGTTGTTTGTGAAGATCTGAATTTTTTTACGCAAAACTTATATACAGTGCTGCTATATTCATGCAAAAAATCATAACGCTATAAGCTACGGCGTGACCTACAGAGAAGCCATTGACTGGCCATTGTAAGGCCCTTAGCTGCGGCCCTGAAAGTTGTAATGTGCTCAGATCAAGGGAATCATAAGGGATTACAACAAAGATAATACCCACAAAGTTTTCATCTCGGTCGGCCGTATAGTATGCTCTGACAGAAAACATTGACCAGATGGGAGGGACCTCAAAAATCAGCCCCTGTTGTTTGTGAAGATCTGAATTTTTTTACACAAACTTATATACAGTGCTGCTATATTCATGCAAAAAAATCAATACGCTATAAGCTACGGCGTGACCTACAGAGAAGCCATTGGACTGGCCCTTGTAAGGCCCATAGCTGCGGCCCTGAATGTTGTAATGTGCTCAGATGAAGGGAATCATAAGGGATTACAACAAAGATAATACCAACAAAGTTTCATCTCGGTCGGCCGTATAGTATGCTCTGACAGGGACCTCAAAAATCTGCCCCTGTTGTTTGTGAAGATCTGAATTTTTTTACGCAAACTTATATACAGTGCTGCTATATTCATGCAAAAAATCCTAACGCTATAAGCTACGGCGTGACCTACAGAGAAGCCATTGACTGGCCATTGTAAGGCCCTTAGCTGCGGCCCTGATGTTGTAATGTGCTCAGATAAGGGAATCATAAGGGATTACAACAAAGTAATACCCACAAAGTTTCATCTCGGTCGGCCGTATAGATTTCAGACATCTGACCAGTGGGGGACCTCAAAAATCAGCCCCTGTTGTTTGTGAAGATCTGAATTTTTTTACACAAACTTATATGCAGTGCTGCTATATTCATGCAAAAAATTAAAACGCACAAGCTACGGCGTGACCTACAGAGAAGCCATTGACTGGCCCTTGTAAGGCCCATAGCTGCGGCCCTGAATGTTGTAATGTGCTCAGATCAAGGGAATCAAAGGGATTAAACAAAGATAATACCCACAAAGTTTCATTCGGTCGGCCGTATAGTATGCTCTGACAGAAAACATTGACCAGATGGGAGGGACCTCAAAAATCTGCCCCTGTTTTGTTTTGTGAAGATCTGAATTTTTTTTACACAAACTTATATACAGTGCTGCTATATTCATGCAAAAAATATAAAACGCTATAAGCTACGGCGTGACCTACAGAGAAGCCATTGACTGGCCCTTGTAAGGCCCATAGCTGCGGCCCTGAATGTTGTAATGTGCTCAGATAAGGGAATCATAAGGGATTACAACAAAGATAATACCACAAAGTTTCATCTCGGTCGGCCGTATAGTATGCTCTGACAGAAAACATTGACCAGATGGGAGGGACCTCAAAAATCTGCCCCCTGTTGTTTGTGAAGATCTGAATTTTTTACACAAACTTATATCAGTGCTGCTATATTCATGCAAAAAATATCGCTATAAGCTACGGCGTGACCCACAGAGAAGCCCATTGACTGGCCCTTGTAAGGCCCTTAGCTGCGGCCCTGAATGTTGTAATGTGCTCAGATCAAGGGAATCATAAAAGGGATTACAACAAAGATAATACCCACAAAGTTTCATCTCGGTCGGCCGTATAGTATGCTCTGACAGAAAACATTGACCAGATGGGAGGGACCTCAAAAATCAGCCCCTGTTGTTTGTGAAGATCTGAATTTTTTTACACAAACTTATATCAGTGCTGCTATATTCATGCAAAAAATTAAAACGCTATAAGCTACGGCGTGACCTACAGAGAAGCCATTGACTGGCCCTTGTAAGGCCCATAGCTGCGGCCCTGAATGTTGTAATGTGCTCAGATCAAGGGAATCATAAGGATTATAACAAAGATAATACCCACAAAGTTTCATCTCGGTCGGCCGTATAGTATGCTCTGACAGAAAACATTGACCAGATGGGAGGGACCTCAAAAATCAGCCCCTGTTGTTTGTGAAGATCTGAATTTTTTTACACAAACTTATATACAGTGCTGCTATATTCATGCAAAAAATCAATACGCTATAAGCTACGGCGTGACCTACAGAGAAGCCATTGACTGGCCCTTGTAAGGCCCATAGCTGCGGCCCTGAATGTTGTAATGTGCTCAGATGAAGGGAATCATAAGGGATTACAACAAAGATAATACCAACAAAGTTTCATCTCGGTCGGACGTATAGTATGCTCTGACAGAAAACATTGACCAGATGGGAGGGACCTCAAAAATCAGCCCCTGTTGTTTGTGAAGATCTGAATTTTTTTACACAAACTTATATACAGTGCTGCTATATTCATGCAAAAAATTAAAACGCTACAAGCTACGGCGTGACCTACAGAGAAGCCATTGACTGGCCCTTGTAAGGCCCATAGCTGCGGCCCTGAATGTTGTAATGTGCTCAGATCAAGGGAATCATAAGGGATTATAACAAAGATAATACCCACAAAGTTTCATCTCGGTCGGCCGTATAGTATGCTCTGACAGAAACATTGACAATGGGAGGGACCTCAAAAATCTGCCCCTGTTGTTTGTGAAGATCTGAATTTTTTTACACAAACTTATATACAGTGCTGCATATATTCATGCAAAAAATCAATACGCTATAAGCTACGGCGTGACCTACAGAGAAGCCATTGACTGGCCCTTGTAAGGCCCATAGCTGCGGCCCTGAATGTTGTACTGTGCTCAGATCAAGGGAATCATAAGGGATTACAACAAAGATAATACCCACAAAGTTTCATGTCGGTCGGACGTATAGTATGCTCTGACAGAAAACATTGACCAGATGGGAGGACCTCAAAAATCAGCCCCTGTTGTTTGTGAAGATCTGAATTTTTTTTACACAAACTTATATACAGTGCTGCTATATTCATGCAAAAAATTAAAACGCTATAAGCTACGGCGTGACCTACAGAGAAGCCATTGACTGGCCCTTGTAAGGCCCATAGCTGCGGCCCTGAATGTTGTAATGTGCTCAGATCAAGGAATCATAAGGATTACAACAAAGATAATACCCACAAAGTTTCATCTCGGTCGGCCGTAATAGTATGCTCTGACAGAAAACATTGACCAGATGGGAGGGACCTCAAAAATCAGCCCCTGTTGTTTGTGAAGATCTGAATTTTTTTACACAAACTTATATACAGTGCTGCTATATTCATGCAAAAAATCAATACGCTATAAGCTACGGCGTGACCTACAGAGAAGCCATTGACTGGCCCTTGTAAGGCCCATAGCTGCGGCCCTGAATGTTGTAATGTGCTCAGATGAGGGAATCATAAGGGATTACAACAAAGAATAATACCAACAAAGTTTCATCTCGGTCGGCCGTATAGTATGCTCTGACAGGGACCTCAAAAATCTGCCCCTGTTGTTTGTGAAGATCTGAATTTTTTTACGCAAACTTATATTACAGTGCTGCTATATTCATGCAAAAAATCATAACGCTATAAGCTACGGCGTGACCTACAGAGAAGCCATTGACTGGCCATTGTAAGGCCCTTAGCTGCGGCCCTGAATGTTGTAATGTGCTCAGATCAAGGGAATCATAAGGGATTACAACAAAGATAATACCCACAAAGTTTCATGTCGGTCGGCTGAAAAGTATGCTCTGACAGAAAACATTGACCAGATGGGAGGGACCTCAAAAAATCAGCCCCTGTTGTTTGTGAAGATCTGAATTTTTTTACACAAAACTATATACAGTGCTGCTATATTCATGCAAAAAATCAATACGCTATAAGCTACGGCGTGACCTACAGAGAAGCCATTGACTGGCCCTTGTAAGGCCCATAGCTGCGGCCCTGAATGTTGTACCTGGTGCTCAGATCAAGGGAATCATAAGGGATTAGAACAAAGATAATACCCACAAAGTTTCATGTCGGTCGGAGTATAGTATGCTCTGACAGAAAAATTGACCAGAAGGGAGGGGGCCCTCAAAAATCACCCCTGTTGTTTGTGAAATTGAATTTTTTTACACAAATTATAAAGTGCGCTATATTCATGCAAAAAATTAAAACGCTATAAGTACGGCGTGACCTACAAGAAGCCATTAGGCCCTTGTAAGGCCATAGCGCGGCCCTAATGTTGTATGTGCTCGATCAAGGGAATCATAAGGGGTTATAACAAAGAAAAACCCACAAAGTTTTCATTCGGTCGGCCGTATAGTTCTTGACAGAAAACATTCCAGATGGGAGGGACCTCAAAAAAATTCCCCTGTTGTTTGTGGATCGAATTTTTTTTAAACAAATTATATGCTGCTGCTTATTCATGCAAAAATACATAACCTTTTTAAGTACGGGTTGACCTACAGGAGCCATTGACTGGCCATTTGTAAGGCCTTAGTGCGGCCCTGAATGTTGTAATGGTCAGTCAAGGGGAAATCATAAGGGATTCAACAAAGATAATACCCACAAAGTTTCATCTCGGTCGGCGTATTGTTTGCCGACAGAAACATTGCCAAATGGGGGCCCTCAAAAAATCAGCCCTTTTTTTGGAAGTTGAATTTTTTTAAAAAAACTATTACTGCTGCTATATTCAGCAAAAAAAACAAACGCTATAAGCTACGGCGTGATCACAAAAGAACCATTGAATGGCCCTTGTAAGGCCCTTAGCTCGGCCCTGAATGTTGTAATTCTCAGATCAAGGGAATAATAGGGATTTTAAAAAAAGATAATCCCACAAATTTTCATCCGGTCGGCTGTATATATGCCTGACAGAAACATTGACCAATGGGAGGGACCTCAAAAATCCCCCTGTTGTTTGTGAAGATCTGATTTTTTTACACAAAACTTATATACAGTGCGCATTTCATGCAAAAAAAACATAACGTTAAGTACGGCGTGACCTCAGAGAAAACGCGGGATGGGGCCCCTTGTAAGGCCCATACTGCGGCCCGAATGTTGTAATGGTCAGTTAAGGGGAATCATAAGGGAATTACAACAAAGAAATCCAACAAAGTTTCATTCTCGGTCGGCCGTAAATGCTTGACGAAAAATTGACCAATGGGGGGGACCCAAAAATTGCCCGTTGTTTTGTGAAGATCTGAATTTTTTTACACAAATTATATACATGCTGCTTTTTCTGCAAAAATATACGCTTAAAGCTACGGCGTGAAATACAGAGAAGCCATTGATGGCCCTTGTAAGGCCCTTAGCTGCGGCACTGAATGTTGTAAAAGTGCTCGATGAAGGGAATCATAAGGGATTTAACAAAATAATACCCACAAAGTTTCATTCGGTGGCCGTTATTGTATGCTCTGACGAAAATTGACCAGATGGGAGGGACCTCAAAATCCTGCCCCTGTTGTTTGTGAAGCTAAAATTTGTTTACACAAACTTTATACAGTGGGGCCCATATTCATGCAAAAAATCATAACCGCATAAGTACGGCGTGACCTACAGAGAAGCCATTGACTGGCCCTTGTAAGGCCTTATTGCGGCCTGAATGTTTAATGTGCCGATGAAGGGAATCATTAGGGATTATAACTAAGATAATACCCACAAAGTTTCAATCTCGTCGGTTATAGTAGTCTGACAGAAAACTTGACCAGATGGGAGGGACCCTCAAAAATCAGCCCCTGTTGTTTGGAAGATCTGAATTTTTTTAAAACCCAAAATTAATTTTCAGTGCTGCTATATTCATGCAAAAAAACAATACGCATAAGACGGCGTGACCTACAGAGAAGCCATTGATGGCCCTTTAAGGCCATAGGCGGCCCTGAATGTGTACTGTGTCAGATCAAGGAATCATAAGGGATTACAAAGAATAACCACAAAGTTTCATGTCGGTCGGACGTATATATGCCTGAAGAAAACATTGCCAGTGGGAGGGGGCCCAAAAATCACCCTGTTGTTTGTGAAGATCTGATTTTTTTTACACAAAACTTATATACCAGTGCTGCTATATTCATGCAAAAAAATTAAAACGCTATAAGTACGGCGTGACCTCAGAGAACCATTGAGGCCCTTGTAAGCCCATGCTGCGGCCCTAAGTTGTAATTGTCATCAAGGGAATAATAAGGGATTTAACAAAGATAATACCACAAAGTTTCATCTGGTCGGCCGTATAGTAGCTCTGACAGAAAACATTGACCAGATGGGGGACCTCAAAAATTGCCCCTGTTGTTTGTGAAGATCTGAATTTTTTTTCACAAACTTATATGCATGCTGCTAATTCATGCAAAAAATCATAACGCATAAGTACGGCGTGACCTAAGAAAGCCATTGATGGCCATTGTAAGGCCCTTTGCTGCGCCCTGAATGTTGTAATGTGCTCAGAACAAGGGGGAAACATAAGGGATTACAACAAAAAATAATACCCACAAATTTCACTCGGCGCCGATAGTATGCCCTTACGAAAAAATTGACCAATGGGGGGACCTCAAAAATCAGCCCCTGTTGTTTGTGGATCTGAAAATTTTTTTTTCACAAAAAATTATATACAGTGCGCTTTATTCATGCAAAAAATCATAACGTATAAGTCGGGTGATCTACAGAGAAGCCATTGATGGTCCTTTTTTGGTTAGCTGCGGCCTGAATTTGTAATGTGCTATCAAGGGAATAAAGGGATTACAACAAAGATAATCCCACAAAGTTTCATCTCGGTCGGCTGTAAGTATGCTCTGACAGAAAACATTGAACCAGATGGGAGGGCCCCAAAAATTCCCTTTGTTTGTGAAGATCTGAATTTTTTTACACAAACTTATTACGTGGCTATATTATGCAAAAAATCATAAACGCTATAAGCACGGCGTGCTAAAGAAACACGGATGGCCCTTTAAGGCCCATAGCTGGGCCCTGAATGTTGTAATGTGCTCGATGAAAAGGGGAACATAAAGGGATTACAACAAAGATAATACCAACAAAGTTTCATCTGGTCGGCCCGATAGTTGCTTGACAGAAAAACATTGACCGTGGGAGGACCTCAAAAAAACTGCCCCTGTTGTTTGTGAAGATCTAATTTTTTTACCAAACTTAATTTCAGTGTGCTTATTCATGCAAAAAAACATAACGCTATAAGCTACGGCTGACCTACAGAGAAGCCATTGATGGGGCCCCTTTTAAGGCCCTTAGCTGCGGCACTAATTTGTAATGGCTAAGAAGGAAATCATAAGGGATTAAACAAGATAATACCACAAAGTTTCATCTCGGCGGCCGTATTGTATGCTTGCAGAAAAATTGACCAGATGGGGAGGGACCTCAAAAATTGCCCCTGTTGTTTTGTGAAGTTCGAATTTGTTTACCAAAACTTATATCAGTGTGCTTATTCATGCAAAAAAATTTATAACGCTATAAGCTACGGGGACCTCAGAGAAGCCATTGACGGCCTTGTAAGGCCCTTAGGCGGCATGAATGTTGAATGTCTCAGATGAAGGGAATCATAAGGGATTATAACAAAGATAAACCCACAAAGTTTCATCTCGGTCGGCTGTTAGTTGCTCTGACAGAAAACATTGACCAGATGGGAGGGACCTCAAAAATTGCCCCTGTTGTTTTGAAGATCGAATTTTTTTAAAAAACTTTATCAGTCTGCTATATTCAGCAAAAATTAAAACGCTATAAGTACGGCGTGACCAACGAGAAGCCATTGATGGCCCTTGTAAGGCCATAGCTGCGGCCCTGAAAAGTTGTAATGTGTCAGATCAAGGGAATCATAAGGGAAATTATAAACAAAGAAATTTCCCACAAAGTTTTTTAAACTCGGTGGCCGTTTGTATGCTCGACAGAAAAATTGACCGATGGGGAGGGACCTCAAAAAATCTGCCCCTTTTGTTTGTGAAGATCTGAATTTTTTACACAAAACTTTTTGCAGTGCTGCTATATTCAGCAAAAAATCATAACGCTTAAGCTCGGGGACCTAAAGAAACCTTGATGGTTGTAAGCCCTTGTGCGGCCTGAATGTTGTAAATTGTCGATCAAGGGAATCATAAGGGATTACAACAAAGATAATACCCAAAAGTTTCATCTCGGTCGGCCGATTATGCTCTGACAGAAAACATTGACCAGATGGGAGGGACCCTCAAAAATAGCCCCGTTTTTTTGTGGATCTGAATTTTTTTACCCCTTAAATACAGTGCGCTTATTAATGCAAAAAATTAAAAAAGCTATAAGAACGGGTACCTACAGAGAACCATTGACTGGCCCTTGTAAGGCCCTAGCTGGGCCCTGAATGTTGTAATGTCTCGTTCAAGGGAATCATAGGGATTATAACAAAGTTTTAAAACCCACAAAGTTTCATCCGGCGGCCGTATGTATGCTTACAGAAAAACTTGACCAGATGGGAGGGACCTCAAAAATCTGCCCCTGTTGTTTTGTGAAATCTAATTTTTTTACACAAATTATATGCGTGCTTTTATTCATGAAAAAATAAACGCTATAAGCTCGGCGTGCCTAAAAGAAGCCTTTTATGGCCATTGAAGGCCTTACTGCGCCCTGAATGTTGTAATGTGCTCAGATCAAGGGAATCATAAGGGATTACAACAAAGATAATACCCCCAAAAGTTTATCTCGGTCGGCCGTATAGTATCTCTGCAGAAAACATTGACAGTGGGAGGGACCTCAAAAACACCCCTGTTGTTTGTGAGACTGAATTTTTTTACACAAACATATACAGTGTGCTATATTTGCAAAAAAATATAACGCTATAAGCTACGGGCGTGATTCAGGAAGCCATTGACTGCCCTTGTAAGGCCCTTAGCTGCGGCCCTGAATGTTGTAATGTGCTCAATCAAGGGAATCATAAGGATTAAAAAACAAAGAAATACCCACAAAGTTTCTCTCGGTCGGTGTATAGTATGCTCTGACAGAAAAAATTGACCAGATGGGGGGACCTCAAAAATCAGCCCTGTTTTGTGAAGATCTGAATTTTTTTTACCAAACTTATTTACAGTGTGTATATCTGCAAAAAATCATACGCTATAACTACGGCTGATTTACAGAGGACCATTGACGGCCTTGTAAGGCCCTTAGTGCGGCCCTGAAAGTTGTAATTGCTAGATCAAGGGAATCATAAGGGATTACAACAAAGATAATACCCAAAAGTTTCTCTCGGTCCTGTATATATGCTCTGACAAAACTTGACCAGATGGGGGGCCTCAAAAATTGCCCCTGTTGTTTGTGGAAGATCGAATTTTTTTACACAAACTTATAACAGTGCGCTAAATTCATGCAAAAAATATAACGCTATAAGCTACGGGTGACCTACAGAAAGCCATTGACTGGCCCTTGTAAGGCCTTACTGCGGCACTGAATGTTGTAATGTGTCGATGAAAGGGGATATAAGGGATTACAACAAAGAAATCCCACAAAGTTTTCATGTCGGTCGGAGTATAGAGTCTGCAGAAAAAATTGCCAATGGGAGGGACCTCAAAATCAGCCCCTTTGTTTGTGGAAGATCTGAATTTTTTTACACAAAACTTATATACAGGCGCTATATTCTGCAAAAAATTAAAAAACCCATAAGCTACGGGTGACCTACAGAGAACCATTGACTGGCCCTTGTAAGGCCCATAGCTGCGGCCCGAATGTTGTAAGTGCTCAGATCAAGGGAACATAAGGGATTATAAACAAGATAATACCCAAAAGTTTCATCTCGGTCGGCCGTATGTTGCTCTGACAGAAAACTTGACCAGATGGGAGGGACCTCAAAAATCTGCCCCTGTTTTTTTGTGAGATCTGAAATTTTTTTTACACAAACTTATATAAGTGCGCTTATATTAAGCAAAAATCTAACCTAAACTACGGGTGATACAGGAAGCCATTGATGCCCTTGTAGGGCCCTTAGCTGCGGCCCTGAATGTTGTAATGTGCTCAGATCAAGGGAATATAAGGGATTAAAACAAAGATAATACCACAAAGTTTCATTCGGTCGGCCGAAAGTAGCCTGAAGAAAACATTGACCGATGGGAGGGACCTCAAAAATCTGCCCTTTTGTTTGGAAGATCTAATTTTTTACACAAAAACTTTTATTGCAGTGTGCTATATTCATGAAAAAATCATAACGTATAACTACGGGTGACCTACAAGAAGCCATTGACTGGGCCATTGTAAGGCCCTTACTGCGGCCCTGAATGTTGTAATTGTCAATCAAGGGAATCATAAGGGATTCAACAAAGATAATCCCCCCAAATTTATCTCGGTCGGCCGTATGTTGCTCTACAAAAACATTGACCAGATGGGGGGACCTCAAAAACAGCCCCTGTTGTTTGTGAAGATCTGAATTTTTTACACAAACTTAATTTTACAGTGTGCTATATTCATGCAAAAAATTAAAACGTAAAGCTACGGCGTGACCTACAGAAAGCCATTTTAAGGCCCTTGTAAGGCCCATAGCTGGGGGCCCTGAATTTGTAATTGCTCAGATCAAGGGAATATAAGGGATTATAACAAAGTAATACCCACAAATTTCATCTCGGTCGGCCGTTTATGGCTCTGACAGAAAACATTTTACCAGATGGGGGGACCTCAAAAAAAACTGCCCCGGTTTTGTGAAGATCTGAATTTTTTTACACAAAATTATTGCATGCTGATATATTCATGCAAAAAATCATAACGCTATAAGCACGGCGTGACCACAGAGAACCATTGACTGGCCATTTAAGGCCCTTAGTCGGCCCTGTGTTGTAATGTGCTCAGATCAAGGGAATCTTAAGGGTTCAACAAAGATAATACCCCAAAGTTTCATCTCGGTCCCCCGTATAAGTATGCCTGACAGAAAACATTGACCAGATGGGAGGGACCTCAAAAATGCCCGTTGTTTGTGAAGAAGAATTTTTTTACACAAAAATTTATTCGTGCTGCTAAATTTATGAAAAAAACATAAACGCTATAAGCTACGGCGTGTCTACAGAGAAAGCCATTGACTGGCCTTGTAAGGCCCTTGTGCGGGCCCGAATTTGTAATGTGCTCAGTAAGGAATCATAAGGGATTACAACAAAGAAATACCCACAAAGTTTCATCTCGGTCGGCGTATAGTATGCTCTGACAAAAACATTGCCAGATGGGAGGGACCTCAAAAATCTGCCCCGTTGTTTGTGAAATCTGAATTTTTTTACACAAATTTTTATACATGTGCAATATTCATCAAAAAAATCTAACGCTTAAGTAGGCGTGACCTACAGGAAACAGCGGGATGGCCTTGTAAGGCCCATGCGGGGGCCCTGAATGTTGTAATGGCTAGTGAAGGGAAAAATAAAGGGTTACAACAAAGATAATACCAACAAAAAATTCTTCTCGGTCGCCGTTAGTATGCTCTGACAGAAAACATTGACCAGATGGGGGGACCTAAAATCTGCCCCTGTTTGTTTGTGAAATCGAATTTTTTTACACAAACTTTATCATGTGCTATATTCATGCAAAAAAAACATAACGCTATAAGCTACGGCGTGACCTAAGAGAAGCCATTGACTGGCCCTTGTAAGGCCTTAGCTGCGGCATGAATGTTGTAATGTGTCAGATGAAGGGGAATCATAAAAGGGGTTATAAAAAGATAATACCCACAAAGTTTCATCTCGGTCGGCCGTATAGTATGCTTGACAGAAAAAAACATTGACCAGTGGGGGGAACCTCAAAAATCGCCCCTGTTGTTTGTGAAGATCTGAATTTGTTTACACAAACTTATATACCCGTGCTGCTATTTCATGCAAAAAATTTTTAAAAAGCTATAGCTACGGCGGGGACCTACCGAGAAGCCATTGACTGGGCCCTTGTAAGGCCATTTGCTGCGGCCTGAATGTTGTAATGTGCTCAGATCAAGGGAATCATAAGGGATTTTAAAAAAAGATAATACCCACAAAGTTTCATTCGGTCGGCCGTTATAGTATGCTCTGACAGAAAACATTGACCAGATGGGAGGGACCTCAAAAATCTGCCCTTTTGTTTGTGAAGATCTGAATTTTTTTCCCCCAAACTTTTATCAGTGCTGCTATATTCATGCAAAAAATCATACGCTATAAGCTACGGCGTGCCTACAGAAAGCCTTGACTGGCCTTGTAAGGCCCTTAGCTGCGGCCCTGAATGTTGTAATGTGCTCAGTCAAAGGGAATCATAAGGGATTACAACAAAGATAATACCCACAAAGTTTCATCTCGGTCGGGCGTATAGTATGCTTTTGACAGAAAACATTGACAGATGGGAGGGGCCCCCAAAAATCAGCCCCGTTTTTTTGTGAAGTCTGAATTTTTTTACACAAACTTATATACAGTGTGCTATATTCAGCAAAAAAATTAAAACGTATAGCACGCTGACCTACGAGAACCATTGACTGGCCTGTAAGGCCCATAGCGCTGCCCTGAATGTTGTAATGTGCCATATGAAGGGAATCATAAGGGATTACAAAAAAAGATAACGATTTCCTTTTTTTTTTGCTGTCAGGTACCTTTTCTGTTCATTTACTATTCCCGCCCTGTGGCGTAAACAGTTATGACTTTTCCCGTGTCCAAGTCCCTTAGTTCGTCCCCGGTTTGGGCGAAATTTTTGCATAGAAAATCCTGTTCCCTCCAACACGAGAGGTTGGCATTTCCAGCCCTACCAGGGTGAGGAGGTTAATGTATGTACTGGTACATTTCCACGTAAAGGGTAAAAACCCCCGTCCTCACATTCAAATTCAGGAATAAAAAACCCAAGTAAATCAATGGACATGAAAGGAGCCTAACATTGGTCTGGGGCGTCCATAATTCTTCTCCCACCGGATTTAGGTATCTTTGCCTGTTGCAGGGGCACGGAATTATTATTACTTTAATAATGAAATTTTTTGATTTTAATTTTTGTAAGTATGTTTTAATACTCATCCATTATTTTACTCCCCTTTCTGCTGTAATTAACATTGAGATGTTTCAAGAATTTTTTTCCTCAAGGAATCTTTATTCGTTGACCAGATGTTGGCGGGTACTTTAAGAAATGTGTACTTTGATCTAATCTTTTGAAGAAAGTTTTTTTCTCGTGAAACAAAAAATTAGATTTTTTTTTACTAAAGTTGCAAGTTCGTTACTTTGCATTCATATTTTTTTTTTGTACTTTCATAATCAATAACCATCTTTGTTTCGTATTAATGGTACCTCTTCTGCGGCCTACGCTTCTTGGCCTAATACACAGAGGTTAACAATTTTTTAATAGCGCCTATCCTTATCTACGTATGTTTTGGAAGTGTGATTTTTTTTTTTTTTTACAAGTTAAGTCTCCCTTTGGTGATTTAATTACCTTGGGAGTTAATACCAATCTTAACATACGATTTACTCCCCACAATAAAAGACATTTATTTTGTGTTAGAATTAAGTTAGCACATATTCTTTTGTAAATTTTTTAAAAAGATGCATTAAGGGAATACAGAAATTAATATAAAAAATTAAATTATAGTTTAAAAAATAACACTTTCTTAGCGGTTAAAAAACGAACTCAAGAAAGAATTATAACTTAGAACAGATACTGGATTGATGATAAGAAAAAGAAGGTAATTTAAAGAAAGCCAAATGTTTCCAGCCTTGTTATTTGGTAGCCAGAAACAGGAGCTACCGTAGTCGTTTTGGGTTGTTTGAAGCCTGTCCATCCCGTATATGCCTCCCTTTGATGGGCCAGAAAGTGACAACAATACTTCCCTTTAGGTGTTGGGTCACAGAGTGCACCGAAAGGTATCCCTTACAAACAACTGTAACCAAATTTTTATTAAAATTTTAGTGGCGTGGGAGTTCGAACCAGGACCTTTCCGCATGCAACGAGTGCTTAACCACAAAAATATAAAGGGGGTGAAATTATTGGATGAATAATTGAGTTAATAGTAATAAATATATTACTAATAATGCAATCAAAAACGTTCTTATTCAAATAGTAAAAGACTCGAAAAAGGATCTTAAAGGAAGAAAAAGGTATTGGATATTTTAAAATAATAAAATTATTTTCAATTTTATTTTTTTCTTATTATTATTAAAAATATAAAAAACGTATTTTGTTTGTATAAAATAATTGAACTTACCTGCTTCCTTTAATTATCTTGGATATTTTTTTTCTAGACATATTTTACAGTTTTGTAGCGACATACAGAGGGGTAGAGCAAAAATTGCCTTTGTTATTGATTTTCAAAAAAACTGTTGGTTTAAGAGGAAATTTGATAAGAATAATTTGTTTTTATGTTTTGTTACAATTCTATCACTTTTTGAATTTTTATTCTAAGTTGATTATTACAGAGAAATTAACAAAAAATGCGGAAAAAGTATATTGCCCCTTTAATTTGATACTAAACTTTAGCTCCCCGGCACGGTTAAAATTTCCGACGAGCTAAAATTTATAGTATCATTTTTTTTGAATTGGAACCATTTGAGGGGGGGAGGGGTCAGAAAAAACCGGATTTTTTTTTCCCTCTTAGTAAGGGCACCCTAAGCAGCACGTATTAAGTTTGTGTAAAAAAAATTCAGTCTTCACAAAAACAGGGGCAGATTTTTGGGCCCCCCTTGGTCAAGTTTTCTGTAGAGCATATATACCCGAGGATAAAAATTTGTGGGTATTATTTATTTATAATTTATTTTTTTTTTTTTAAACATTAATATTTAAAAGATTTTTTTTTTTTTTTATTTTTTATATAACACATTTTTAAAAAATTTTTTTAAAAAAAAGATTTTTTTTAAAAAAAAATTTTTTTATTTAATTTTTTTTTAAATTTTATTTAAAAATAAATATTAAAATAAATTTTTTTTAATTTTTTTAATTTTTATAAAAAAAATAATTTTTAAAAAAATTTAAAAAATTTTTATTTAAATTTAAATTTTTTTCAAATACTATAAAAAAAAAAATTTTTAATTTATTTAATTTTTTTTTTTTTTATTAAATTAAAAATTAATTTATTAAAATTTTTTTTTATTTTTTTAAAAATTTTTTTTTTAAATTTTTTTAAAAAGCAAGATTTTTTTTAAAAAATTTAATTTAAAAAAAAAATTTTTTTTTTTAATTTTTTTAAAGGATTATAAGGGGGGGGAAAAAAATTTTTATTTTTTTTTTTAAATTTTTTTTTTTTAAAATTTTGGGTTAATTAAAAATAATTTTTTTATACCCATTAATTGATTTTTTATTATAACTTTTAATTTTTAAAAAAAATTAAAAAAACAGGGGGAAAATTTTTTTTAAAATTTTTTTTTTTAAATAAAAAATAAATTTTTATTATTTTTTTTTTAATTTTATATTTTTTTTTTAGATTTTGGGGGTTTTTCCCCTTTTTTTTTTTTTTTTTTAAAAATTTTTTTTTTTTTTTTTTTTTTTTTTTTAAAAAAAAGGGGGAAATTTTTATTATTTTAATTTTTTTCGGAAATTTAGGGGAAAACTTTGGGTTTTTTTTAAAACCCCTTTGATTCCTTTGATTGGCACTTACAAATTAGGGCCGCACTATGGGCCTTAAAGGGCCCCCTCAAAGGCTTCTCGTAGGGGACCCGTATTATGCTTAGATTTTTTCATGAATAGAGCAGCATTATATAAGTTTGTGTTTAAAAAAATTAGATCTTTACAAAAACAGGGAGATTTTTGAGGTCCCTCCCATCGGTCAATTTTTCTTCCCGAGCATATTTACGGCCGACCCCAGAAAAATTTTGGGGGGATTACTTGTTTAATCCCTTATGATTCCCTTGATCTGAGACATTACAACATTCGGGCCGCAGCTTGGGCCTTACAAGGGCCAGTCAATGGCTTCTCTGTAGGTCAAGCCGTAGCTTATAGCGTTTTAATTTTTTGCTGAATTAGCGCACTGTATATAAGTTTGTGTAAAAAAATTCAGATCTTCACAAAAACGGGGCAGATTTTTTGAGGGGCCCTCCCATTGGTCAATGTTTTTGTTGAGCATACTATACGGGGGGCCGAGGTGAAACTTTGTGGGTATTATCTTAGTTATTAAACCCTTATGATTCCCTTGATCTGAGCACATTAAAACATTCAGGGCCGCAGTATGGGCCTTACAAGGGCCAGTCAATGGCTTTTTTTAGGTCACGCCGTAGCTTATAGCGTTTTTTAATTTTTTGCATGAATTTAGCAGCACGTATATAAAGTTTATGTAAAAAAAATTCAGATTTCACAAACAACGGGGCAGAATTTTTTGGGCCTCCCATTTGGTCAATGTTTTCTGTCAGGCTACTATACGGCCACCGAGATGAAACTTTGTGGGTTTTATCTTTGTTGTAATCCCTTATGATTCCCTTGATCTGGCACATTAAACATTCAGGGCCTCCCGCCCAAGGGCCTTAAAAAGGGCCAGTCAATGGCTTCTCTGTAGGTCACGCCGTAGCTTATGCGTTATGATTTTTTGCATGAATATAGCAGCACTGTATATAAGTTTGTGTAAAAAAAAATTCAGATTTCAACAAACAACAGGGGTGATTTTGAGGTCAATCCCATTGGTCAATGTTTTCTGTCAGAGCATACTATAAGCCGACCGAGATGAAACTTTGTGGGTATTATCTTTGTTGTAATCCCTTATGATTCCCTTGATCTGAGCACATTACAAAATTCGGGCCGCAGCTAAGGGCCCTTACAAGGGCCATCAATGGCTTTTCTGTAGGTCACGCCGTTGCTTATAGCTTTTAAATTTTTTGCATGAATATAGCAGCACTGTATATAAGTTTGGTAAAAAAATTCAGTCTTCACAAACAAAAAGGGGCAGATTTTTTGGGGCCCTCCCATTGGGCAATGTTTTCTGTCAGGCATACATTACGGCGACCGAGAATGAAACTTTGTGGGGATTATCTCTGTTGTAATCCCTAGATTCCTTTGATCTGAGCACATTACAAAAATTCAGGGCCGCAGCTTGGGCCTTAGAAGGGCCAGTCAATGGCTTCTCTGTAGGGGCACCCCCCTACTTATACGTTTGATTTTTTGCATGAATAGAGCAGCATTGTTTATAAGTTTGTGTAAAAAAATTCGACTTCCAAAAAACAGGGGCAGATTTTTGGGTCCCTCCCATCTGGTCAATGTTTTCTGTCAGAGAAAACTATACGGCCGACCGGATGAAAACTTTGTGGGTATTATCTTTGTTGTAATCCCTTATGATTCCCTTGATCTGGCACATTCAACATTCAGGGCCGCAGCTAAGGGCTTACAAGGGCCGTCAATGGCTTCTCTGTAGGTCACGCCGTAGCTTATAGCGTTTTTTGATTTTTTGCATGAATAGAGCGCCTGTATATAAGTTTGTGTAAAAAAAATTCAGATCTTCACAAACAAAGGGCGATTTTTTTGGGTCCCTCCCCATCTGGTCAATGTTTTTGTCAGAGCAATTACCCGACCGAGATGAAACTTTGTGGGTTTATCTTGTTTTAATCCTTTGTTCCTTTGACTGAGCACATTAAACATTCAGGGCCCCAGCAAAGGGCCTTAAAAGGGCCGTCAATGGCTTCTCTGTGGGGCCGCCGTGCTTTAGCGTTTTATTTTTGCTAAAAAATAGCAGACCGTATATAAGTTTGTGTAAAAAATTAGATCTTCAAACAAAAGGGGGATTTTTGGGTCCCCATGGTCAATTTTTCTGTCAGAGAATACATACAGCCACCGAGATAAACTTTGTGGGATTTTTTTTTGAACCCCTTATTTCCTTGATCTGAGACATTAAAATTTTTGGGCCCAGTAAGGGCCTTAAAGGGGCCCCGTAATGGTTCTCTGTAGGTTTTTTACCCCCGGGCTTATAGGTTTTTAATTTTTTTTCATGAATATAGCAGCACGTATATAAGTTTTTTTAAAAAAAAATTAGTCTTACAAACAACGGGGCAGATTTTTGAGGGGGCCCCCCATTGGTCAATGTTTTCTGTCGAGCAAAACGGGGCCGACCGAGATGAAACTTTGTGGGTATTTTTTCTGTTGAATCCTTTGTTCCTTTTTTTGAGCCCATTACAAATTGGGCCGCGCTAGGGCCTTAAAAGGGCCGTCAAGGCTCTCTGTAGGTCACGCCCTAGCTTTTTAGGTTATGTTTTTTGCAGAATAGGCGATTTTTTTTAATTTTTTTTAAAAAATTCGATCTTCACAAACACAGGGGGGATTTTTGATTTTCCCCCCATCTGGTCAATGTTTTTTTAGAGCTTTTTTAAACGGCCGACCGAGATGAAAATTTGTGGGTATTTCTTTTTTAATCCCTTATGTTCCCTTTTTCTGGCCCTTACAACATTCAGGGCCCCCGCTAAGGGCCCTTCAAGGGGGCCGTCAATGGTTCTCGTAGGTCACCCGTAGCTTTTTGCGTTTATTTTTTGCATGAATTTACACTGTATAAAGTTTGTGTAAAAAAAATTCAGTTTCACAAACAAAAGGGCAGTTTTTTAGGCCCTCCATTGGTCAATGTTTTCTGCGAGCATCTAACGGCCGGGGAGTAAATTTGTGGGTATTATTTGTTATAATCCCCCTTTTGATTCCCCCTTATCTGGAATTAAAAAAATTTTTGGGGGCCCCCGAAAGGGCCCCCTTTAAAAAAAAAATCAAAAACTTTTGTAGGGCAAACGTGCTTTTGCGTTTTTTTTTTTTGGCCCTGAATTAGCAGCAGTATATAAAATTTATGTAAAAAAATTCAGATCTTCCCAAAAAAAAGGGGAAAATTTTTTAAAGGGCCTCCCCTCCCGGGAATTGTTTTCGTAGGCAACTATAAGCCGACCGAGATGAAACTTTTGGGTATTTCTTTTTTATAAACCCTTTTGATTCCCCCTTTTCTGAGCACTTACCCAAAATTAAGGGGGCCCCAAATTGGGGTTACAAGGGGCCCTCAAAAGGGGTTTTTTGTAGGTCACGCGTAGTTATAGCGTTTTATTTTTTGCTGAAAAAGGCATGTTTATAAGTTTGTGGGAAAAAAAATTTTAGGGGCTTCACAAAAAAAAGGGCAAATTTTTGAGGGCCCCCCCCCTTGGGAATTTTTTTTTGTGTTACTTTTTAAAAAACCCCCCCCAGATGAAACTTTGTGGGTATTATTCTGTTTAACCTTATATTCCTGATTGAGCAATTTTAAACCCTTCAGGGCCCAAACTAAGGGCCCCTTTAAAAAGGGCCCGTCAATGGGGTTTTTTTTTGTAGGTTTACGCCGTGCTTTTAGCGTTTTTTTTTTGAAAAGAAATTTTTGCAGCATGTATATAAGTTTTTGTAAAAAAATTTAACTTCCCCCAAAACAGGGGGGATTTTTTGGGTTCCCCCCCCTTGGTCAATGTTTTCTGTCAGACAATATTCGGGGGACCGAGGTAAAAATTTTGGGATTATCTTTTTATAAACCCCCCTTTTTTTTCCCCCCTTTTCTGAAACATTAAAAAAATTCGGGCCGAAAACTATGGGCCCAAAGGGCCGGGGTTTGGTTTTTTGTTTGGTCCGCCCCTTTCCCTTTTAGCGTTTTTTTTTCATAAAATAGAGCACTTTTTATAAAGTTTTGTAAAAAAAAATTCAAAATCTTTCCCAAAAAAGGGGGAGTTTTTTTTCCTTTTCCCTTGGTCAATGTTTTTTTTTAGGCATTTCTATACGCCGACCGGATGAAATTTTTGGGGGGTTTTTTTTGTTTAATCCCTTTATTCCTTGTCTGAGCCATTTTAAAAAATTTAGGGGCCCCAGCTAAGGGCCTTACAAGGGCCCGTCAATGGCTTCTCTGTAGGGGGAAGCCGTTTCTTTAGCGTTTTTTATTTTTTGCATGAAAATAGACCCCTGTATTAAGTTTTTGGGGGAAAAAAATTTAGATTTTCAAAACAAAAGGGGAAAATTTTTTTGGGGCCCTCCCATTTTGGTCAATTTTTTTTGTCAGAGCTTTTCTTTAAAGGGCCCGGGCCGAGATGAAACTTTTTGGGGGATTTTTTGTTATAATCCTTATGATTCCCCCTTTTTTTTGAGCCATTAAAAAAATTCGGGCCGCAGCTATGGGCCTTACAAGGGGCCCTCAATGGCTTTTTGTAGGTCAAAGCCCCCCTTATAGGTTTTTTAAAAATTTTTTTTTTGAATATAGCAGAAAAGTATATAAGTTTTTAAAAAAATTCAGATCTTCACAAACAAAGGGGGGGGGTTTTTTTGGTCCCTCCCCATTGGTCAATTTTTTTTGTCAAACATACTTAAAAAGGGGCCAGGGTGGGAAAAAAATTTTGGGGGGTTTTCTTGTTTTTAACCCTTATGAAATTCCCCTTTTTTTTGAGCCATTTAAAAAAAACAGGGCCGCAGTATGGGCCCAAAAAGGGGCCAAATCAATGGCTTTTTTTTAGGGCACGCCCCCAAAGGGGTTATAGGTTTTAAAATTTTTTAAAGAATATAGCGCCGGGATATAATTTTTTGTAAAAAATTTTTATCTTCAAAAAAAAACGGGGGGATTTTTTTTAGGGGCCCCCCAATTTTGGTCAATGTTTTCTGTTAAAGGGGGGACTATACAGCCGGGCCCCCGGTTTAAACTTTGTGGGTATTATCTTTTTTAAAAACCTTTTGATTCCTTGTCTGAGCACATTACAACATTCAGGGGGCCCCGGGATGGGGGCCCTTTCAAGGGCCAGTTAAAATTTCTGTAGGTCCCGTTTTATAGCGTTTTGATTTTTTGCATTTTAATTAGCACACGTATTAGTTTGTGTAAAAAAATTTTAGATTTTTACAAACAACAGGGGCAATTTTTGGGCCCCCCCTCTGGCTGTTTTCTTCAGGCAAAAATACGCCGAACCCAAGGGAAAAAATTTTGGGTATTATTCTGTTTAATCCTTTTGAAATTCCCCCTTTTTTTGAGACATTAAACATTCAGGGCCCCCGTGGGGGGCCTAAAAGGGCCAAAACAATGGTTTTTTGTAGGTACGCCGTTTTGCTTATTTGCGTTTTATTTTTGCCTGAATAAGCAGCACTGTATATAATTTTGTAAAAAAATTAAAATTTAAAAAACAAAAAGGGGGATTTTTTAGGTCCCTCCCATCTGGTCAAGTTTTTTGTAGAGAACTATACGCCGACCCGGGTGAAACTTTGGGGTATTATCTTTGTTTAAACCATTTTTATTCCCTTGTCTGAGCACATTACAACATTAGGGCCCCAACAAAGGGGGCCCTTTCAAGGGGGCCCCCCAATGGCTTTTTTGAGGTACGCCGTTCTTATAGCGTTTTGATTTTTGCATGAATTTAAACGCATTTTATATAAGTTTGTGTTTTAAAAAAAAAATTTTTATTTCACAAACAACAGGGGAGATTTTTGAGGCCCTCCCATCTGGTCAATGTTTTTTGTCCCGAGCATACTTTCGGCCCCCCCCAGATTTAAACTTTGGGGGGGTATTATCTTTGTTTTTAAAACCCCCCTTTTTATTCCCCCCGACTGAGCCCCCATTACAACATTCAGGGCCGCGTATGGGCCTTACAAGGGCCCTCAAGGCTTCTCTGTAGGTCACGCCGTTTTTTAGCGTTTTTTTTTTTTCATGAATAAGCAGCCCTGTATATAATTTGTGTAAAAAAAATTTTTATCTTCACAAACAAAAGGGGGGGGGGTTTTTGAGGTCCCTCCCATCTGGTCAATGTTTTTGTCAAGCATACTATTTGGGGACCCAGGTGAAACTTTTGGTATTATTTAGTTATAAAACCCCTTTTGATTCCCTTTTTGAGCCAAAATTTTAAAAAATTTAGGGGGGAAACTATGGGGCCCCTTTTTGGGCAAACAATGGGTTTTTGTAGGTCAAAGGTAGCTTTAGCGTTTATTTTTTGCATGAATATAGAAACACGTTTAAAAAATTTTGTAAAAAATTAGATCTTCACAAAAAAAAGGGGGGGATTTTGAGGGCCCCCCCAAAAAGGTCAATGTTTTTGTCAGAGCATTTTATACGGGGCCGGGCCGGATGAAAATTTGTGGGGATTTTTTAGTTATAATCCCCTTTTTGTTTCCCTTTTTGAGCACATTAAAAAAATTCAGGCCGCAGTATGGGCCTTTTAAAAAAGGGCCCCCCAATGGCTTTCTGTAGGTCACGCCCTAGTTTTTAGCGTTTTAAAATTTTTTTTTTGAATATAGAGCACTGTTTTTTAAGTTTTGGTTAAAAAAAATTTAGATCTTCACAAAAACAGGGCGATTTTTGAGGTCCCTCCATTGGGCAATGTTTTTTGCAGAGTTTCATACAGCCCCCCCCAGATGAAATTTGGGGTTTATCTTTTTTGTAATCCTTATGTTCCCTTGACTGAACATTACAACATTCAGGGCGCGTAAAAGGGGCCCTTTCAAGGGCCAGTCAATGGCTTTTTTTGTAGGTCAGCCGTTCTTTTGGTTATGATTTTTTGCTGAAAAAAGCGCACTTATATAAGTTTGTGTAAAAAAATTCAGATTTCACAAACAAAAAAGGGGGAAGGGTTTTTTAGGTCCCTCCCATCTGGTCAATTTTTTCTGTCAGAGCATACTTTCGGGGGCCCACCGAGATGAAACTTTGTGGGGGGGTTTTCCCTTTTTTGGGAACCTTTTGATTCCCCCTTTTTTTTTGGGACATTACAACAAATTTAGGCCCCCGCTAAGGGCCTTAAAAAAGGGGCCAGTCAATGGTTCTGGTTTGGTCACGCCGTGCTTTAGCGTTTTTATTTTTTGCCCTGAATAGGCAGCATGTATTTTAAATTTGTGTAAAAAAAAATTTAGATCTTCACAAACAACAGGGGGGGAGTTTTTTAGGTCCCCCCCCTTGGTCAATGTTTTCTGTCAGACAATTCGGGGCCCCCCCCCAGGGGGAAACTTTGTGGGGATTTTCTTGTTTTAATTCCCCCTTATTCCTTGATTGAGCCATTACAACATTCAGGGGGCCCCCCTTTTGGGGCCCCCCAAGGGGGCCCTCAATGGCTTCTCTGTAGGTCACCCGTAGCTTATAGGTTATGATTTTTTGCATGAATAAGCAGCATGTATATAAATTTGTGTAAAAAAATTCAGATCTTCACAAAAAAAAGGGGAAAATTTTTGAGGGGGGCCCCCCATTGGTCAATGTTTTTTCAGAAACTACTATACGGCCACCGAGGAAAAATTTGTGGTAAAAATCTTTTTTTAATCCCTTTTGATTTTCCCCTTTTTCTGAGCACATTACAAAATTCAGGGCCCCCGTAAAGGGCTACAAAAGGGGGGGGAAAAACAAAAAATTTTTTTTTGTCAACGCTCGGGGGTATTAAAAAACTTTTTTGGATTTTTTGGGTTAATTTAACAGAATATATAAATTTTAAAAAAAAA